>CAIGQZ010032222.1:6228239-6257109 GCA_903798205.1 Danio tinwini | reverse complement strand
CACGACTCGGGCGACACTAGGAGGTCACACGACTCGGGCGACACTAGAAGGTCACACGACTCTGGAGACACTAGGAGGTCACATGACTCTGCGGACGCTAGGAGGTCACAGGACTGTAGCAACACTATTATTAAAAAATAATAAAATAAATACATGAAAATAAGGTGAATCTGGTGCCCATCCAGGGAACTCAGGTGTATTTGACGCCCATTCAGGGAACTCTGGTAGAACTAGCACCCTTTTGGAAAACTTGGTTGATTTGGCACCCACTTGGGGTATTCTGGTAGATCTGGTGCCTATTCGAGGAACTCTGGTTAATCTGGTGCCCATTCAGGTAAACTCTGGTAAATCTGGTGCCCATTCAGGGAACTCTGGCAGATCTGGTGCCCATTTGGGAAACTCGGGTGGATCTGGCACCCATTCTGGGAACTCTAGTGGGCACTAAGGCAATGGCAGGAGCTAAACGTGCTGGAATGCCATTAAGAGCCATGTGTGTAACTGCCATAGACTGGAGTAACGTAGACACATGCGTAAGTTGTGTGTGCTCAAACACAGATAGGAGTCAGAGCTGAGGCGGCTGATCCCAACAAGTAAGTTCAGGGAGCCATAAGAACAGAAGCCAGGTGGGTGAAGTGGTTTGGTGGTGATTCTGTCCAGTCCCACTCCTCGCGAGTCTCATTGTGCCTTGCCTCCTCCCCAAAACAGTTTAGGAATTTCTTTCTTCTCAACTACTGCTACTGTGAATTTCAATTTAAAACAAAGTCAACATACTGACCTAAAGTCCAATAATGGTTTTCCTCAGGCAGACTTACTAATGTGAAAGTCAAACCCACTCCAAAAAATGTATTTTATGGATGTCTCGGCCAGAGGAACGAGATGGTTTAATTCTTCAAATTTCTCCATCACCATGCATTAGCATTTGGCCCGTTTTTCTGTTACGTCTAAACGTGTAGTAGTGTATGAATGAAGAGATGGAGAATCCAAATGCAGCAAGAAAAATTTGACATTCATGAAATTGTAGAAGCTTTCTTTGACTGTGAGATGCATGTGTTCAGTCGATGAGGAGGTCACGGTTGAGCCTTGTAAACCCGATCTGACCGATGATCATCTCTTTACTGTTTTGAAAACACAGAAACTTACAATAGTCAGCAGGAGGAAGAGTGTAATTCATTCAGCAGTGTGTTTGTGTTGTATCTGTTGCTACCGAGAGCTGTTTTTAACACGTCTGTGCTGTTTCCACAAATCACATAATTATGTATCATGCATAAAATAATATAATCTGCCAAACCACTCTGAATGTGATATGACCATAAAATATGCATATGAGACTATTAAAAACATCACTTAGAGTCATTAAGGCTTGATCTTTGTACAAATGGAGTCTCGCATTTCTTTTGTCATAACATTTTAGCAGATTTTTAACCAGAGACAAAATTGCTGACGTGTCTGTAGAAACATATGGGCTCTATTTTAACTTTATTACCTAGGTGTCTGTGATACTGATACTGAATTCTGATTGGTCAGTTGCAAGGTATGTTATTCCGAGATAACAACCGTTTATGCTAATATCACAGGCTCATCTAGGTACTTAAAATCATCTTGACCTTCAGTGAATACATTCACATCTACACTCACCGGCCACTTTATTAGATACACCTGCTTGTTAACACAAATTTCTAATTAGCCACTCACATGGCAGCAACTGAACGCATGTAGGGGCATGTAGACAATCAAGACGATCTGCTGCAGTTCAAACCGAGCATCAGAATGGGGAAGAAAGGTGATTTGAGGGACCATGAACGTGGCATGGTTGTTGATGTCAAATAGGCTGGTCTGAGTATGTCAGAAACCGCTGATCTACTGGTATTTTCACGCACAACAATCTCTAGGGTTTACAGAGAATGTCAGAAAAAGGGAAAATATCCAGTGAGTGGCAGTTCTGTGGGCACAAATGCCTTGTTGATGCCAGAGGTCAGAGGATGGCAAGACCAGGTTCCAGCTGATAGAAAGGCAACAGTAACTCCAATAACTACTTCTTACAACTGAGGTATGCAGAAGAGCATCTCTGAACACAACGTCCAACCTTGAGGTGGATGGGCTACAGCAGCAGAAGACCACTCCGGGTGCCACTCCTGTCAGGTAAGAACAGAAAACTGAGGCTACAATACACACAGGCTCACCAAAACTGGACAATAGAAGATTGGAAAACGTTGCCTGGTCTGATGAGTCTCGATTCCTGCTGTGACATTCGGATGGTAAGGTCAGAATTTGTTGTCAACAACATGAAAGCATGGATACATCCTGCCTTGTATCAACGATTCAGGCTGGTGGTGGTGGTGTAATGGTTTGGGGGATATTTTCTTGACGCACATTGGGTCCATTAGTATCAATTGAGCATTACGTCAACGCCACAGCCTACCTGAGTATTGTTGCTGACTAACTTCTGCTAGCTACTTCCAGCAGGATAATGCACCATGTCATAAAGCACAAATCATCTCAGACTGGTTTGTTGAGCATGACAATGAGTTCACTGTAAACAAACAGGCTCCACAATCACCAGAGCTCAATCCAATAGAGCACCTTTGGGATGTGGTAGAACGGGAGATTCGCATCATGTGCAGCTGACAAATCAGCAGCAAGTGCGTGATGCTATCATGTCAGTATGGACCAAAATCTCTGAGGAATATTTCCAGTACCTTGTTGAATCTATGGAGGATGAATCTAAAGGATTAAGGAAGTTCTGAAGGCAAAGGGGGTCCAACCCGATACTAGTAAGGTTTACCTTAAGGATATGATGCATAGCGATGAGCCTTTTCAAAAAAAAAATTAAAGACTACACAATACATGTCACTCATCTAGTATCAAATGGAAAAAAGTAAAATGTCAATTTGATGAATGAAGTGCCGCCTTTCAGTACAGAAGCCAATCACTGAGTGATATAGACTGGCAATTCTTGTGGGGGTTGTGTTTTTGAAAAAAATTCTGCTGTTGTGAAACCTCTGGGGTTAGCAAACGTACTGGAATCTCAATGAAAACTTGAACTTTTACACAAACCAACTACACTTGAAAACAAATGTTTTCTGGTTTTGAGATCTGTATGAAACAAACGCAAGGTGCTGTCTGTCCTGATTGATCACATGAAGTCCCACCTCCAAACTTAAGCACAAATCACATGAAAGCAACTACTCAAATGCCTACAAACTTGTAAACAAAGAGGTCGCTGTAATTTTGGGAGGAGATTTGCCAACAAGAATAAATTGGGAATTACTTCAGAAGACCAGTGTGATTGGACAAGGCATTATCTGGAGGATGAAACCGTGTAACAAGTAAACAGAAATGGTCATAAATGAGGTTTTTGTGATTCAAAAATTTAGTCAATTCAATTTCAATTCTAGTTTATTTGTATAAGGATTTTAACAATAATTATTGTATAAACAAAGCAGCTTTAAGGTGCACTTTATTGCATTACAATCAAATTCGGAAAAGTTAAGGTTATTAGTTACCATAACTATTAGCTACTAATAACTTTAAGTAACTAACTAGTAACACATTTCTAGTTATATAGTATATAGGTAATGTCTATGTGTACACTAACGTGTATTAGGTGTATGTGTTGTCCTCGCAGTCTTCGATGGTTGGCATCATCTCTTCACAGGTCTTGGATTCCATCAATGGCGCTGCATCTCTTGAGGACTCAGAATGGGCATCCCCAGGTGGAAATAGAGAACAAAGACAATAATTAGCATAGCTGCTGTTCATAATGTATTTGAACAAGAGGTATTAACTGTCAATGCAAATATTAAGTGCTATGAATGAAAATTGGAGTTATATAAAGAAACATATAAAACATAGAAGTATTTCTAACAAAGTGTCTGGTGTAATAACACAAGAAGAGTGTGTCCTATGGGTGGTTTGTCAAGCCCACTCATCTGCATCGAGGACACTCATGCATCATACTGTTATGTAATGCATTGTGTGTAAAAGATTTAATCTTGGTTTGAACTGAGAGAGCTTGAGCCTCGGCTATTATCAGGAAAGCTATTCCAGAGTTTAGGAGCCATATATGAGAAGGCTCAACCTCCTTTAGTGGACTTTGATATTCTTGGTACTACAAGAAGTCCTGGCTTTTGAGATACAAATTTAAGACACCATTGTTGTTTAATTTTATTGGTGATTCCAAAAACGAAATTTAATTGCATCAGGCTGCTGATAAGCTGATAACTTGCTGAATGTACTTTATCCCTTACAAGCTCTTGTTGCAGCTGCACTTAAGGTTTGTCAGAATCCATCTTTTGCTATTCTAAGGATGGGCAAGGTTGATATGCTCAGCACACATTCTAAAATGGTGTCCTACGGGTGGTTCCCGTAAAATAAATGTGAGACTCCATTTGTATAAAGATCAAGCTCTTGCATCATAAGATTATGTGATGCATTGTGTGTACGCTTTACTTAAAAGATGTGCCTTTAATCTAGTCTTGAACTGAGAGAGTGTGTCTGAGCCTCAGACATTATTAGGAAGGCTATTCTAGAGTTTAGTAGCCATATATGAGAAGGCTTGACCTCCTTTAGTGGTCTTTGCTATTATGGGTACTACAAGAAGTCCTGAGTTTTGAGATCTAAATTTAACAGAGCGTTGTTGTTTCATTTTATTGGTGATTCCAAAAATGAAATTGAAATCGCATCAGGCTGCTGATTAGCCTGTTGGGCTTTTTTCTGTGATAACAACCTCCTGGATGTACTTTATTTTTTACAAACGCATGTCATATAGGGCATGTCAGAATCTATCTTTTGCTATTTTAAGGATGGGAAAAAAGACTGGTTTGCTCAGCGCATGGTCTAAAATGGTTGTCTTTATTCTCCTACAAACTAAATTTAAGACACGGTTGTTGCTTAATTTTATAGGTGATTCCAAATATGAAATTTAATTTTAAACTTAGCAAACAGTTTCTGAGAATTTGATGTTTCCACATTAACAAACAATGCCCAAGAGGCGTTTCAAAGATGGCCGCAGAGTGAAATGACTTGCCTTAAGGGACTCAAAGAGCCTGGTGTAATAATCCAGGAAGAGTGTGTCGTACAGGTGGTTTTTCAACCCACTCACCTGCATGAAGTGCACAGTTATATTATGCATTGTGTGTACGCGTGAGCCTTGGACATTACCAGGAAGGCTACTCCAACGTTTAGGAGCCATATGTGAGAAGGCTCAACCTCCTTTAGTGGACTTCAATATTCTTGGTACAACAAGAAGTCCTGGGTTTTGAGATACAAATTTAAGACACCATGGTTGTTAAATTGTATTGGTTATTCCAAAAATTTATTAAATCGTGTCAGGCTGCTGATAAGCCTGTTGGGCTTTATTCTGTGATAACAACCGCCTGGATGTACTTTATCACTTCCAAACGCATGTCGCAGCTGCACGTAGGGCACGTCAGAATCCATCTTTTGCTATTTTAAGAATGGGAAAAACAGTTCATGTGCCCAGCGCATACTAAAAAATAGTTGTCAGTGTTCTCTTTCAAGCTAAATTTAAGACACGGTTGTTGCTTAATTTTATTGGTGATTCCAAATATGAAATTTAATTGTAAGCTTAGCAAACAATTTCTGAGAATTTGATGTTTCCCCATTCACAAACAATGCCTGAGAGACGTTTCAAAGATGGCCACAGAGTGAAATGACTTGCCTTAAAGAGACTCAAAGTGCCTGGTGTAATATGACAGGAAGAGTGTGTCGTACAAGTGGTTTTTCAACCCACTCACCTGCATGAAGTGCACAGTTATGTTATGAATTGTGTGTGCGCGTGTTCCTGAGCCTTGGACATTACCAGGAAGGCTATTCCAGAGTTTAGGAGCCATATGTGAGAAGACTTGACTTCCTTTAGTGGACTTTGCTATTCTTGGTACAACAAGAAGTCCTGGGTTTTGAGATACAAATTTAAGACACCGTGGTTGTTTAATTTTATTGGTGATTCCAAAAATGAATTGAATCGCATCAGGCTGCTGATAAGCCTGTTGGGCTTTATTCTGTGATAACAACCTCCTGGATGTACTTTATCCTTTACAAACCCACGTCGCAGATGCACGTAGGGCATGTCAGAATCCATCTTTTGCTATTTTAAGAATGGGAAAAACAGTTGATGTGCCCAGTGCATGGTCTAAAATGATTGTCAATGTTCTCTTTCAAACTAAATTTAAGACACTGTTGTTGCTTAATTTTATCAGTGATTCCAAATATAAAATTTAATTGTAAGCTTAGCAAACAGTTTCTGAAAATTTGATGTTTCCCCATTCACAAACAATGCCTGAGAGACGTTTCAAAGATGGCCACAGAGTGAAATGACTTGCCTTAAAGAGACTTTGATAGAACGCAGTGTCTGTCAACCCCCCAGAACCCTAGAAAACCAATCAGACACACCCTAGCAAACCAATCAGAAACAACTTGGCAACCACCCAAACCTTGGCTGAGTAATTGATATTGGTTTGAAGTTATTGTATATGTGTGTGTGTGTGTGTGTGTGTGTGTGTGTGTGTGTGTGTGTGTGTGAAAAGCTCTTCTTTTGTATCTTCTGCTCTTTGAAGTGAACTGTGATCCAAACTCTGCTGTCTCTCAGTCTCCAACAGCAGGTTTGCTCCATCACTGCTATAGTGAGAGAAGCGCTTTGTGCACAAGATCACAGCAATTTGCAAGCTTATTGAGAAAAAGTGTCCAACAAAAGAACCTTAGATATAACGTCAGTCATCGGCGAGTTTCTCCACTCCAGACTCGCGTTTCATACTTGATGAAATGACCTGCTTGTGGACGGTTTGCTGAAATTGCAGCATTAACTTCTCTCTCACGTTTTTTTTTTTTTTTTTTTACTGTAACATTTATAAAAAAATTATTTGATGGAAGTTTATGTTATGTTTTGTAAAATTGCACCACAGTAAAACATGCTGCTCAATAAATCATTTGTAATTGAAGTAAATATCATTTTTTATGTTACTTTTATAAACACATTTTTAAAAAATGAGAGTCTGTAAGAGTTTTTAAGATTATGGTGCACTGATTTGGTCAAAAATACAATCAATCTACTGTGAAAAAAGTATTCTTTAAATGTAATTTATTCCTTTCCCAGTACTGGGGTGCAGCTGGAAGGGCATCCGCTGTGTAAAATATATGCTGGATAAGTTGGCAGTTCATTCCACTGTGGTGATCCCTGATGAATAAAGGTACTAAGCCGAAGGAAATGAATGTAATTTAATTCTGTGATGCAAAAAAGATTTTTTTTTTCTAAACAGTTTGATTGTAAATAAGTTTAATTACAATGAAATCTCATGGTTACAATATCTCTGACTTCTGTAGAGCATTATGGGTAATGTAGTTTTTACTGTTAACTGCAGACATAGAAACCTTGTCACATTAAAATCTACTTGCTAAATATAAGGCCAAATCCCAATTCTATTTTTGTACCCCTACCCCTTTCCCCTTGGCCCTTAAAAACGAGTGTGAAGGAGAAGGGCTTCAAAATTTACGCCTGAGAAATGGGACAGCACTACAGCACCTGCACACGTCATCATATGTCATTGTGATCTCTTGCTTCATATGAGATCAGACGATAGTGACTGCTGTAGTTATTCCAGTTGTGTTGTTTTTTGGTATTTATCTTCAGGAAATCACTGAAGGTGTATTTTATGTTATCATAATGATCTAATGTGGCAATAAGATTGTAACTATACTGCCCATTTACACTGTGGCCATATTAATCTATGTAAACACACAAAAACAACAGCAGACACTGTAAAACGCTCATTCTCAGCCACTAGACTTTTCTGACAGGGTGTTCGAGTGTCATCGAGTGTCAGAATGTTGTAGGACTGCTGTACAGGAGTTATGATTAGGGATTATAGATCGCGAAATTTAGCGGTTTTTATTTTAGTGTTTTTTTATAAAAGCATGACGGTAAAACATGAACGCGGTTATGAATATATTAAAACGTGTTTGTATGCTGTAAAAATTCGTAATAATGACAAAAAAAGATACTAATTTGTGGCTCTCCTTACTTCCGGGTGCAGCGAAACTGCTGCTGTAGCTGGTGCATTCTGGGAAATTTAATTACCCCTTGGTAACGAGTGTGGTCCTGAAAAATCTTCATTTAAAGGGGTGTATACGCCTTCCCCTTAGCCCTACGCCTTCAAGCTAAAGAGAATTGGGACACCACTACCCCTTCACATGAATGCGCAAAATGAGGGGTAGGGGTAAGAGGAAGAGCTAAGGGGTAGAATTGAGATTGGGCTTAAATCTACCAACTTCTTTTGAAAAGGTACTATACACTACCTAACAAAAGTTTTGTCGTCGATCCCAACTCGACTGATCAGTTGCAGAAGGTAGATCATCTGTTGAACTGCATCCCAATCATCACACATACTGCAGAAGACCTACTGGAACCCGCATGGAGCCAAGATTCTCACAGAAATCAGACAAGTTTAGTGAAGGAAACATCATGGTTTGGGGTTACATTCAGTATGGGGGCGTGCGAGAGATCTGCAGAGTGGATGACAACATCAACCTCCTGAGGTATCAAGACATTTGTGCTGCCCTTTACATTACAAACAACAGGAGAGGGCAAATTCTTCAGCAGGATAGCGCTCCTTCTCATACTTTAGCCTCCACATCAAAGTTCCTGAAAGCAAAGAAGGTCAAGGTGCTCCAGGATTGGCCAGCCCAGTTACCAGACATGAACATTATTGAGCATGTCTGGGGTAAGATGAAGAAGGAGGCATTGAACATGAATCCAAAGAACCTTGGTGAACTCTGGGAGTCCTGCAAGAACAGAGGAAGTCATGGATGAAAGTTAGGACCGGGGGGGCTTGGGGGTGTCAGACGCCGCTCTCGCTATTCCAACAGAGTCTGCAGCTCTAGGTCTCCTAGGTCGCCACTATGGACGCGCCAGGCCTGTACACAATATTAATTCTTCTTCCACTGCACCATGACTTTATATTCTATACTGGACATTATTTCTGTTAAGTGACAAGACTTTTGTCTAAGTAAAGTCAGACCTTACTGTCCTAATTAAATAATTTAAAATCAAGGCATGATCATATTTTATTTTAGTAAAATAAGCGTAATCTAGAGGCATATCATATGATAGCAAATGATCAACTAGAAGTTATTATTTGTTGTTTCTAAAACTTGGATAGAGTGAGTCGCGGGTGGATGTAGCTGGACAGATGACTAGCAAAAAAGCAGAGAGTGGACTTTGCAGAATGTGAAGATGAGAGAGACGCCCAAAATAATGGATGAAGTGCAAGAGTACTGTGCAAATGTTCAGTTAGAGGAGTCATCAGAGGAAAATCTGCTGTCGTTCTGGGAGAAACAAGATCACTTATTTACACGACTGCAGCGCCTTGCAAGGAGAAGCTTATGCATTCCAGCAACAAGCTGTGCGAGTGAACACTCATTTAGTGCAGCTGGCCGTGTTTTGGAGGTGAAATCGTCCAAATCAAGGCACAGTAGATGCTATTCTGTTTTTGCACAGTGCAAAGAAAAAGGCCAAGTCAACATAACATAGCTGCTGTTTAGGTTGAAATGGCATTGTTGCTGGATAACTAATCAAACTAATCAATATGGTTAGTTTTGATTTCATGTGCACTTTAAGGTGTTTTATGCAACCAGAGTGTGAAACGTGGCCTGGCTGATAGTGTGTCATGGGTCAGACGACCTACAGCCTGAGCTGCTTTGTGGCTCCATTAGGCCTCCTTGTCAAAAGCAGTAGATTGAATGACCCAACACTGTTTACGTCTCACTTTTGGCCTGTGAGCGAACGACCACCGCATCAAAGTTAGCTATTGTTCGCGCGTGTTGCTGCGCTTTAAGCTCAATGATTCCCTGGAGCGTAATGAACAGATGAAACTGTTTTTAAAGAGCGAGAGGTAAACAGTGAAAGGGCTGCGGTTGCGGTGGATGAAACTCAAGCTCACTTTGGGGTTTTTCAATAAGACACGCAGGCATTCAGCTAAATCACCTTTATACAGGTGCTGGGTGACAGTCAGACCGCACAACCTTTTTTATTTTTTTTAAGAAGCATATCAGAGGTTTAATATACAGGTTTGAGCTGGCGAGACACTACAGATTACATGTTACATAATCAACATATGTTTTACATATTAATGATAACAGGTGAGTTAAACTGACCTCAATCAACCTTTAAAGAAATATTGTGGATACACTTTCCGGCCACTTTATTAGGCACACCTGTCGAACTGCTTTTTCTAATCATGTAATCACATGGCAGCAACTCAATGCCTTTAGGCATGTAGACATGCTCAAGACGATGTGCTGCAGTTCAAACAGAGCATCAGAATGGGGAAGAAAGCTGATTTAAGTGACTTTGAACATGGCATGGTTGTTGGTGCCAGACGGGCTGGTCTGAGTGTTTCAGAAACTGCTGATCTACCCTCAGGCAGACGGTTCCGCAGCATTCAGTCACGCACCAGCCGACTGAAGGAAAGTTTCTTCCCTCAGACTATCAGGCTGATGAACACTTAACACACCCCACACATTCTCTCCCATACCCCACACTGCACACCATAAAGATGTAGCATGCACTGCACTTTAACCAATCCATACTTAAACAATACTGCCTACAACTATTTGTACACCTATCCATCGTACGCATCACTGTCAACATTGCCAAATTTACACTGTCTTGTTTTTTTGTGAGTATGTTGTTGTATTTTACACTGTCTGTATTTTGCACTGTCTGTATTTTGCACTGTCTGTATTTTGCACTGTCGTTGTATTTGCACTGTCTGTTTTTTGCACTGTTGTTATATTTGCACAAAAATCTGTATTTTCCACTGTCTGGAGTCAGCACCTAAGCTTTTCACTCATCATAGCACACGTGCTGCTGATGATGTGACAATAAAAGTGATTTGATTTGATTTGACTGGGATTTTCACGCACAACCATCTCTAGGGTTTACAGAGAATGGTCCGAAAAAGAGAAAATATCCAGTGAGCGGCAGTTCTGTGGGCGCAATAACCTTGTTGATGCCAGAGGTCAGAGGAGAATGGCCAGACTGGTTCCAGCTGATAGAAAAGCAACAGTAACTCAAATAACCACTCAATACAACTGAGGTCTGCAGAAGAGCATCTCTAAACACACAAAACATGTCCAACCTTGAAGCAGATGGGCTACAGTAGCAAGAGACCACACTGGGTGCCGCTCCTGTCAGCTAAAAACAGAAAACTGAGGCTACAATTCAAACAGGCTCACCAAAACTGGACAATAGAAGAAAACGTTGCCTGGTCTGATGAGTCTAGATTTCTGTAGGTCATTTGGATGGTAGGGTCAGAATTTGGCGTCAACAACATGAAAACATGGATCCATCCTGCCTTGTGTCAACTGTTCAGGCTGGTGGTGGAGGTGTAATGGTGTGGGGGATATTTTCTTTGCACACTTTGGGCCCATTACTGAACATCTCAACACCACAGCCTACCTGAGTATTGTTGCTAACCATGTCCATCCCTTTATGACCACAGTGTACCAATCTTCTGATGGCTACTTCTAGCAGGATAACACACCATGTCATAAAGCGTGAATCATCTCAGACTGGTTTCTTGAACATGACAATGAGTTCACTGTACTCAAATGGCCTCCACAATCACCAGATCTCAATCCAATAGAGCACCTTTGGGATGTGGTGGAACAGGAGATTCGCATCATGGATGTGTAAGTAATATAGATAAATATTTGAATAAAAATTATATTCGTTCGTTTTTTTTTGTGTGTGTGTGACTCATTTATTTTTTATTTCATTTATTTACTTATAAAGCAAAAATAAACACAATGATAGTTGACCACTGTTCTGTATGAGGCAAGATTCCTACCGTATTTTTAACGGTTTAATTATGGCAACCACTGCTGCCTGTTTTTTATTTATTTATTTTTTTACTGTCATTTATTTTACAGTGAACAAATGGCTGCTCCCTCAATCAGTGCACTATTTTGGGTAAAAAGGAGGAGGAGGAGGAGGAGGGGTTGAGATGCAGTTGAAGTCAGAGTTATTAGTCCTCCTGAAAATTTTTTCCCCCAATTTCTGTTTAAATTTTTTCAACACATTTCTAAGCATAATAGTTTTACTAACTCATTTCTAATAACTGATTTATTTTATCTTTGCCATGATGACAGTTCTATACAGCTTAAAGTGACATTTAAAAGACTTAATTAGGTTAATTAGGCAAGTTAGAATAATTAGGCAAGTCATTGTATGACAATGGTATGTTCTATAGACTATTGAAAACAAATATAGCTTAAGGGGGCTAATAATATTGACCTTAAAATTATTTAAAAATAAATAAAAACTGCTTTTAATTCTAGCTGAAATAAAACAAATAAGACTTTCTCCAGCAGAAAAAATATTAAAGGAACTACTGTGAAAAATCCTTTGCAACAGCCAGTTTTTGGACCGCCCTGTTCTTTCCCACTGAACACTAGCAGATCTCTCCAGCATTTTATTGAATACTGATCAAATTATGGTGTCACTGGATATGTTGTCAGCACGTCCTGCGGGACAAAACACAACAGTGTTCGGGGAGGATGAGGAAACAATCGCTGCACGTTTATATATATATATATATATGCAAGTCTGGCATAAGTGTAATGGCATGCCAGCTCATGGGAAATGCTGGACGTGGGATGCCTTCCAATGGGAAATCATGGTAATTTGCAAAGCAAATGCTTTTAATGTCTGGCACATCAGTGACGAGTGGAAGGCCTTAAACTAAAACACATGCACTCATAGTTTTACGGGTAACCTTGATGAGCTAAACGCTACGAGAGGCCTGGCCATTTCCGACATAAAGCATTACAGCGAGATCTGTCAAGATCTTATGTGTTCACTCTCTGTGCAAACAAACAGATAAAAAAAAACACTGCTAATATTATTGTCACTTCATCATTTTTGGCCTATCAGCTATTGCCATTATAGTCATGTTTCGAAATCATGTATTGTTTTTTGAGGAGGATAGTTTAGATCAGGGATCACCAACATGGTGCACCGAGGATTACATGAGTCATCCACAGGCCTGTTCTAAAAATAGCTCAGCACAGTGTCATTTACCATTCGTTCATTTTGAACAAACTTTATTTATTTATTTTTTCTTTATTTAGCCAGATCATCACATTGAGACAGCACTGTCTCTTCTTCCAGTGTGACCTGGTCAAGATGGCCGACAGCACAAGTTTCACATAAAAAATAAATAAATAAAATTAAAAAAAAAAAAAAAATCACAAAAAAATACCACAAAATTACAAAATCACCATGCATAAAAGATCAGATCATAAAAAACAATTACAAGTATCCTATAAGAAATTGTACAGAAGACGTTTAAAAGTATTCAGAGTCGGAAGTGTGTCAAGATTAAGCTGATTTTGCAGGTCATTTCAAGCCCTAGGAACATAAAAGGAAAAAGCACGTTTGCCAAGTTCTGACAATACCCTTGGTACTGTTAAACGAATACAGGAACCAGATCTAGTGTGTTGGTTATTTATGTGAAATTTTAACAAATTAGAAAGATAGGATGGTAGTGTACCTAAAAGAGCCTTTAAAATAAATAAGTATGAATGTAATTTTCTCCTTTGATCTAAAGATAACCAGTCTAAGGAATCGTACAAAATGCAGTGATGCGTCCGTGAGTCTGCGCCTGTGACGAAGCACATTGCCGCATGATAAACAGAACCTAGTTTTCTAAGTAGAGTAGTGGCAGCATGCATATAGAGATGATCACCATAATCAATTACAGACAGAAATGTACTCTCTACTAATTTCTTACGGGCCTTATAAGGAAAACAAGTTTTTTGACCGGTATTAGAATCCTAATTTTGGCCTAAGCTTTTTCAATAACTTGTCAATGTATGAAACGCTAATCTCTAGTCAATCCAAATACCTAGATTTTTGTAGGAGCTACCTCTTTCTATTTGTACACCGAAGAAAGACAAAATTGTCTGGTCTGTTACCTTAGTGTTACCTTATCTTTAATGTGACTCGAGAACGATGAGTCCTCTCAGGGAGAGATTCATTCATTCATTCGGGCGTGCGTACATTTGTGCAGGTGGAGGAGAAGATTAGTTCATTTTTCGAGTCCTCTATTGGGTTTGAGTCGTTCTTTCATCACGTGAAAGACAGAAGCCAATCATATGCATTCATCACGAGTCCTCGGTTTTGAGTTATCTCTTTACATGCTGTCACCATACCTGTCAACATTTTGTTCATAATATTCGCGAGACTGGGGGGGATTTGCGCGGTCTGAAGGGGGGGGGGGGGGGCGGGAAGTGGGAAGTGGGGGGTTGCGCGTTGGGTTTGGTGTGCATGAGGATGGTTGCGTGTTGGGTTTGGTGCGCGAACATGCTCTAGGTTTCAGGCCGGACTGTACCATATTCGGAATTCCAGGAGTTTTCCAGGAGACAAAACAATACTGGAGATATGTCTGAAATACGATAGACTCCAGGGGAAAGCGGGAGTGTTGGCAGGTATGGCTGTCACGCGATAAACAAATGACTCAAAAACCCGAAGACTCAAAAGGTGAACTGATCATGGATGTTTTCGGTTCAGACTGTAAGCATTGGTGAAGCTTATATGGAACTGTCTGTGTCAGGTGAACGAACGACTCAAATTTAAAGACATGTCAGAGATGAGGTGGCCAGAGTGAAAAATAAACAAAACACCAAGAAAAACAATGAAGGATTAGTTTCTCTTTTTTAGTATAGTAGCGTTTTATGACTTGTTTGTAGCGTGATCAGCGTTTGGGCTAGTTGTAGATGTGTTTTTTGTATAATCATCTCATAACATTTCAATGCAGGGCTATTCAACTGGCGGTCCGCAGGCCGAACCCGGCCCCCAAAGCAATTTTTTCCAGCCCTCCAAATAGTGACCAAGACATCAAAAATAAATTTAGTTCAGTCGAAAAACGATCGCTATATATAGCTATGAAGTGACGTGCATCTGTTCAATACAGCATGAGCTGCAGAGCTGCGCAGAGAGTGAGTCACCTGACATTAATCGAGTGGCGCAGGCAGTCCAAAACATTTGGATATGTTTGTAGAAAAGACCTTTTGTACAATGCACTGATATCTTTATTAGGGATGCAATGATTAGCTTATTTCACTATTAACCACGCTTTAATTCATTATGGCTAATTAATCGTAAAGGTTTCGCTACGTCGCAGAGATGTATAAAGTACTAGAGACCCAGACTTATGTAAAAGTACAAGTGCTCTATCAAAAAAGTGACTTGAGTAGAAGTTGAAGTGCTCTTTACGCACAATACTTAAATGGAAGTACTAAAGTATTCAACATTTTTTGTACTTAAGTATTGCAAGTAGTTTATTTAAAAATGTACTACTCAAGTACTGAAAATAAAAGTACACGTATTGCGTTATGTAGTTATTTTTAAAAAAGCAGTCAAAAGACATTGTTTTGTTTATTTTAAATATCCTTTTTTGGGGCACAGGATTAAGCAGAACAAAAAGATCCTTAATAATAATGTATTACTCTTTAATGGAATAACAGGTATGTCTGAACTGGGCTATCTTTCAGGCAGAAAGATTTTCCAAATAACGAACGAGTCTCTTATCTGCTGAATCAGACACAATCAGCCGCATTATGCAAAACCACAAGAGCACAGGGCAGGTTATCTACAAGACAAGCACTGTCAATGTCAATGCAATCGCTCGCAGACTAAATCTGTTAAATAAGTGCCATCACACCATGAGTCGCTCAGTGAGAGCTGAAATAATAGCAGAGACCATAAAACAGCAGCGAGCCAAGCTTTTTGCATGTTGGGTCATCTTTCTGACTCTTTTATTGCGATTCATCATTGTCGTCTGCATATGCTCATACTTAATATGTCAAACAAGCATGTATTTGATTTTTCTGGGTCGTCTGTTGTGGGCAATATGTGATTTTCCTGTGGATCAAAGAGCTAGAGCTATTAAATCCGAACAAGCGTCTGTAAATCAACTTTACATTTTCTCATTAATACAAAATGGAAATAATTGTCAAGAGAATTTAAAAGTCTTCTGTGTTATTTGACTGTTTGTAACTTCATTACTAACTCAAAAGACTAAAGACTGAATCTCTTTCTTGATTTTTGTGTTTTTCAAACAGATTTGAATGTAGAATTAATAAACGCATGCAAATCACTATCATTTATAATTATGTTGAGATCCCGATCTTTTAATGATTATTCGAGCAGCCTACACTGAATGCATTAATGCAGGCTAAAGAAGCAGGGACAGAAAACGCCTTTAATAACCTAAGAAACCCAGCACATCCCGAATAAACCCCCACAACTTCTTCCGTCATCAATATATTTTACAGGTAAGCCTAAATCATACGTGTGATTTGAATGACGTGAAAGGCGATCTCACTGTGATCGTTACAAATTTAGGATTAATCTACCAGTAAAAAAAGTATTACTCCAGGGGAAATGTGTGTTCCGAACCATGGCTTGTGATCCGTATAAATCACGGATCAACAGTAATCTGTTACACTTCTACCTTATATATTATGAAAATAATCAGGATACAGAGTTTTAGTTTTTTTTAACCATTTACGCCAATTTTTACAATGTGTATATGACACACACACGGCCACTTTATTAGGTACACCTTAGTCGTACCAGGTTTGACCCCCTTTTGCCTTCAGAACTGCCTTAATCCTTAAAAGGTAAACCCTAAAAAAAGGTAGGCTGTGGCATTGACACGATGCTCAATTGGACCCAAAGTGTGCCAAGAAAATATCCCCCACACCATTACATCACCACCACAACCACCATCCTGAACCGTTGATTCAAAGCAGGATGGATCCATGCTTTATGTTGGTGATGCCAAATTCTGACCCTACCATCTGAATGTCGCAGCAGAAATCGAGACTTATCAAACCAGGCAACATTTTCCAATCTTCTATTGTCAAATTTTGGTGAGCCTTCAGCTGCTGTAGCCCATCTGCCTCAAGGTTTGACATGTTGTGCGTTCAGAGATGCTCTTCAGCATACCTCAGCTTTAACGAGTGGTTATTTGAGTTACTGTTGCTTTTCTATCAGCTGGAACCAGTCTGCCCATTCTCCTCTGGCCTCTGGCATCAACAAGGCATTTGCACCTACAGAACTGCCGCTCACTGGATATTTTCCCTTTTTCAGACCATTCTCTGTAAACCCTAGAGATGGTTGTGCGTGAAAATCCCAGAAGATCAAATGTGTATCAGATGAAATACTCAGACCAGCCCGTCTGGCACCAACAACCATGCCACATTCATAGTCACTTAAATCACCTTTCTTCCTCATTCTGATGCTCGGTTTGAACTGCAGCAGATCGTCTTGACCATGTCTACATGCCTAAATGCACTGAGTTGCTGCCATGCCATTGGCTGATTAGAAATTTGCGTTAACGAGTACCTAATAAAGTGGTCAGTGAGTGTATGTTTTATGCATTTAAAATCAGTGTCTTCAAAACTATGATGCATTTTTTTTATTGAATCTCAATATGCGCTTCTTCTACATCACACTGCTGTTATTAATCCTCCACATCTGCGATCCCCTGTCGCCCCCCCCTCCTTTTTTTCCTCTCTCTGTTAATGAGAGTCGACCTTCTATAGTCTCATTCCCCCGATGCACCTGTACGCTGCTCTTAAAACGCAGGGCTTTACATTACACCGCTGCTCCAGCACAAAGGCCGGCAGTGTGTGGCGCGGGCGGGTCTCGAGCTCTCCGGTCGCGGCTTTTATTCGCACGGCCCGGAGGGAGGGAACGACTCTCTTCTGGCCTTTCACTCCGTTCTGCACCGCCACGTCCTGCATGAGCTGCAGTCTGGCCTTTCAGCGGCTAAATGAAGACCTGTTAAAAAAAAAAAACGGTACCGGAACAGACTGGTGCATGGAGGGGAAAGAAAAACAGGCTTTTGTGCTTCCATGGGCCAAGACGGAAGCCCAAAATTGGCAGTGTGTGGCACAAATACCAATGCCGGACGATGTATAAGTGTATAGATTTAACAACAGTATTAATCTTTGTGTATTGTTTAGATTGACTACACTTTCATTATGTTGGTGGCTGTTTTTGCCCCATTGACTTACATTATAATGGCATGTTTTGATTGCTCTGTTCTTATTCTTATAGGTGGTTTTGGGTACAGGTTTTCTCGGAGAAGCTGGGTTTTTAGTTGTCGTTTGAAGGATACCAGTGAATCCGCAGTCCGTGTGGGAATTGGAAGATCACTGCACCAGCGAGGAACATTGAATGAAAAGGTTTAGGAAAGTGACTTACAGCCTCAAGGCGGTGCTCCCACCCTGATCGGAGGCTCCTGGAGGGGGATGTAGACCTTCAGAAGCAGGTGGAGGTAAGAGGGTGCAGTGCCAGTAGCTGTCCTGTAAGCAAGCATCAGTTATTTGAACTTGATCAGAGCTTCAACCAGTAACCAATGCAGAGATATGAAGAGAGATGTTACATGGGCTCTCTTTGGATCACTGAAGACCAGATAAGCTGCAGCATTCTGGATCATCTGCAGAGGCTTAAGAGTGCAGGATAGAAGTCCATCTAGAAGAGCACTCCAGTAGCCCAGCCTTGAAATAACAAGTGCTAACTAAACGTTGAGCAGCATGATCTGTTAAAAAGGGTCTAATTTTTCAGATTTTTCTTCAATTTTATAATGGAAGTCAATGAGGCAAAAACTGCCCCTAACATAATGAAAGGGTGGTCAATTTGCCCAGAGTGTATTGTTGATTTATTTATTTTTTTTACATTTCAAAGTATTATATGATTAAATCATCCCATTTGCTGCAACACAGAGAAAGTTGTGGCCAAGTTAAACTCTCTAAATTACCCTAGATCAGTTGAAAGTTAAATTACAGCATTAACATCTTAATGAACTTCCATAACAAGCATCACAAGTCAACACTATTTATTTTTCTTTAAATAAAGTGGCGTTTGCATTCAAAACACATTAAATAAAAAGTAAATGTGGCAAAACCCCTAATATAAGTGCATTTTTGTACAAAACACAACAAAAGGTAGGCCAAAAAACAAAATAAAAAAGTATCTGGATGCAGCCATGATGATGCAAGCTAAGATTGTATATCTCAGACACAATAGGTGCGTCCCAAACCGCATACTTATGCACTATTCCAGGGATGTCAAACTCAATTCCTGGAGGGCCGCACCCCTGCACAGTTTAGTTCCAACCCTAATTAAACACACCTGATCAAACTAATTGAGTCCTTTAGGCTTGTTTGAAACTGACCAGTAAGTGTGTTGAAGCAGGGCTGGAAATAAACTGTGCAGGGCTGCGGCCCTCCAGGAATTGAGTTTGACATCCCTGCACTATTCTATGCCATTTAGTAGTATAACTGGTGTAAGTAGTTTTCACACTGAAAACTCTAAAAAGAATAAGTGCACTTTAATTACCCAGATGATGCACTTATTCAAATGGTAAAATGAAGTGTGTTATGATGGACACTTCACGCACTCGACGGTCGCAGCTTTGCTCATGTAGCGGAAGGGGTGGAGCTTTTGAGCACTGATGTTATATTACTTTATTTATTTTGGATTGTGAAAGCAAAATTCTCCTACGAGAGTGATTATGCTGCCTCCCAATGGTGAATGTGTTAAATTCATGGAAGGTATTATTTGGTAGTTTGGTCATTTTTTGACTAATTTGAGAATTATTTGACTTTGAGAAGCCCTGCAATAAAGTATAATACAAACACAAACTGCAATGATATTTATAGTAAATAAAGCACATGCATAAAAATTGTATTTTGTGACAATGTGTCAGGACTTAAACGTGTATAATGGCATGGGAATGACACAGGTATTGCAAGGACATGGTGAATTATAAGTACATTGCTGTCAATAGGTTTTTCCTATCGATCCTATCGAATGATCAGCAGTCAATCAGAATAGTGCATTAATGAGATTGAGCTTTTGAAGGGACAGTTCACACCAACGATTTAATTGTCATCATTCATTTTTTTCCAAATCGGTCATTTTTTCAACACATTTCTAAAGATATTAGTTCTAATAAATGAATTATTTTGTCTTTGTCATGATGACAGTACATAAGATCTTACTAGATGTTTATCAAGACACTAGTATTCAGCTTAAAGTGACATTTAAAGGTTTAACTAGGGTAATTAGGCAAGTTAGGGTAATTAGGCAAGTCATTGTATAACGATGGTTTGGTCTGTAGACAATCGAAAACAAACATTGCTTAAGGGGGCAAATAATATTGACCTTAAAATGGTTTTAAAAAAAAAAGAAAGAAAAAAAAACTGCTTTTATTCTAGCTGAAATAAAACAAATATCTTCTCCAGAAGAAAAAATATTACAGGAAATACTGTGTAAAATTCCTTGCTCTGTTAAACATCATTTGGGAAATACTATATCACAGGAGGGCTAATAATTTTGACTTCAACTGTAATGACACTTATCAGTCTTGGTGTTAATAGCCTTTAGACATCAGCAATGAACTTTACAGTAATCTTACACACTTAGCGATAACCCCAATGCCAGATCAGTGCTGAATGCGCTTTTTGCATACATTTCCCTGTGTGTCCGTCCATTCGACCCGCACATTCAAATGGACGTCTCTTCCTCCCAGATTGAAACCCACAGACGCGGAGTTTCCCTCAAGGAAGAGCCCAGGACACCAGCCATCCAACAATACACCCATTGTTCTGCGTGTCTGCAAGGAAACACGGCCTACAGAGAGATGCCATTGTTTTATTGTGTAATGTTACCTGTGATTCGATAAATGATAGCGGCCCTGTGTTTCTTTTTTGTGTGTCGTAGGAATGCACAAATATATCAGTCACCGGCGCTTTCTTAGGTCAGAGTTCTGGCACAGGCTTCGCTCGCACGGGTTCACGAGAAGCAGGAAAGCAGAAACCGTCTTATTGAAGGACGGCATTCCTGGGAAAGCAGAGAAAGAGAGAGAGAGAGATCACTTTTCAGCAAAACTTCAGCCTTTCCTTAAGTAAATAATACATGTGGAATAAGTTGCGAGACGCTGCCAGGTGTTGTCATGTAAGGTGGTGCCGTGTGGAGAAATCTACTAAGGTGATAATGTGCCACTGGATGAGCTTCTCTCTCGGGATTTGCAAGAGCTTGGATTAAAAATGGAGAAAAAAAATGTTAAAAGCGTTAAGGGGAAATGTAAACCGATAACCTTGCGGTCATGTGTTTTGGTAACACTTTACAATGAGCTTGTATTAGTTAATGTTAGATCATGTATTTAACATTTATTGCACTATTTATTCATCTTTTTTTGCTCATTGCTAGTTCTTGTTATTTCACAGTGCATAAAGAAATGTTTAGAAACATTACTAAGGATTTTAATAATGCATTAGTAAATGTTGAACCATGATTAATAAATGATGTATAGCTATTTATTATTAGCTTATGTTACCGAATGAATATACACTCACTGGCTACTTTATTAGGTACACCTGTCCAACTGCTCGTTGTCACAAATTTCTAATCAGCCAATCACACGGCAGCAACTCAATGCTTTTAGACATGTAGACATGGTCAAGACGATCTGCTGCAGTTTAAACCGAGCATCAGAATGAGGAAGAAAGGTGATTTAAGTGACTTTGAACGTGGCATGGTTGTTGGTGCCAGACGGGCTGGTCTAAGTATTTCAGAAACTGCTGATCTACTGGGATTTTCACGCACAACCATCTCTAGGGTTTACAGAGAATGGTCCAAAAAAAGAGCAAATATCCAGTGAGCGGCAGTTCTGTGGGCGTAAATGCCTTGTTGATACCAGAGGTCAAAGGAGAATGGCCAGACTGGTTCCAGCTGATAGAAAGGCAACATTAACTCAAATAACCACTCGATACAACCGAGGTCTGCAGAAGAGCATCTCTGAACACACAACACGTCCAACCTTGAGGCAGATGGGCTACAGCAGTAGAAAACCACATTGGGTGCCGCTCCTGTCAGCTAAGAACAGGAAACTGAGGCGACAATTCGCACAGGCTTAAAAGATGATTGGAAAAACGTTGCCTGGTTTAATGGGTCTCGATTTCTTCTGCGACATTCAGATGGTAGGGTGAGAATTTGGCGTCAACAACATGAAAACATGGATCCATTATGCCTGATATCAATGGTTCAGGCTGCTGTTGGTGGTGTAATAGTGTGTGGGGGATATTTTCTTGGCACACTTTGGGCCCATTAGTACCAACTGAGCATCGTGTCTACCTGAGTATTGTTGCTGACCATTGTCCATGCCTTTATGACCACAATGTACCCATCTTCTGATGGCTACTTTCAGCAGGATAATGCGCCATGCCATAAAGCGTGAATCATCTCTGACTGTTTTCTTGAACATTACAATGAGTTCACTGTACTCAAATGGCCTCCACAGTCACCATATCTCAATCCAATAGAGCACCTTTAAGATGTGGTGGAACGGAAGATTTGGATCATGGATGTGCAGCTGACACTTCTGCAGCAACTGCGTGATGCTATCATGTCAGTACGGAGCAAAATCTCTGAGGAATATTTCCAGTACCTTGCTGAATCTATGCCACGAAGGATTAAGGCAGTTCTGATGGCAAAAGGGGGTCCAACCCAATACTAGTAAGGTGTAACTAATAAAGAAGCCGGTGAGTATTTTAAAATTATTGTGTATCTCTCTGTTAAACAGCAGTGGGAAATATTTGAAAAAAAATTTATTTCACATAAGGGCTAATATGATATAGTAAATATCATCTTATATATAATAAAGTATAAATACTGTTTGATATAAATCAGGCCTGTAGCCGGGGGGGTACGTGGTCCGAAAGACCCACCCCCCACTGACAAAGGTCTAGAATTTGTCCCATACATGAGCTCATTTATCCTATTTTGACTGCTATGCCATCATAAATTGTGAAAACAACTAAAGGAAGAAGGCTTTAAGACCAAGAGGAATCTGACAAAAGTAAAGCCATCTTTCATTACTAACATACTGCATAAAGTGTACAAGTAGGTTTTATTCTAAATCTTGGACCTTATTCTTGAATAAAAAAAATTATCAATAAAAAGGTCATTCTGAAGCATGTTAAAGTTGATTTTAATATTAATTAGGCTATTGTTGTTGTCTATGAATTTTCAAATGTACTATTTTACAAGTGAGACTAGAATAACTGGGAAGCTCTATGTTATTATTATTATTATTTGGGTTTAAATTTTTAATTAATAAAATAGCCAAATTCATAGAAAGGAAAGTTGAATGTGTTGGTTTGTTATTTGCCTAATAAATGACAGGAGGCAGACAGTTTTTTAATGTAAAACTTTAACAGATTCCTTTTTTTTCTCCTAATGATATACAGTTGAAGTCAGAATTTTTAGCCCCCGTTTATTTTGTCCCCAATTTCTGTTTAACGGAGAGAAGATTTTTTCAACACATTTCTAATCATAATAGTTTTACTAACTCATTTCTAATAACTGATTTATTTTATCTTTGCCATGATGACAGTATATAATATTTGACTAGATATTTTTCAAGACACTTCTATACAGCTTAAAGTATCATTTAAAGGCTTAACTAGGTTAATTAGGGTAACTAGGCAGGTTGAGGTAATTAGGCAAGTTATTGTATAACGATGGTTTGTTCTGTAGACTATGGAAAAAATAAATAGCCTAAAGGGGCTAATATTTTATTTTACTTTAAAATGGTTCTTAAAAAATTTAAAACTGCTTTTATTCTAGCCGAAATAAAACAAATAAGACTTTCTCCAGAAGAAAAAATATTATCAGACATACTGTGAAAATTTTTGCTCTGTTAAACATCATTTGGGAAATATAAAATAAAAAAAAAATAAATATCAAAGGGGGGCTAATAATTCTGACTTTTACTGTATGTGATAGATTTGAATTTTAAAAATAATAAGTGTAAATAAGTATTCCATTTCCCAAGAGCCAGTTTCTGTGCCCGACGATGACATTGTCGTGGTCCTAACCTCCTGCTCCACAATGCATCGGCCCCTTACAGCTCCCCCCCCTGCAGGTGGTGGGCCTGCAGAAGTATAATCCCACGTTGCTCCTTGGAAAACAACCCGGCCACCAGGTGCTCGCATACGAGCCCCAACCCCAGGCCTGGCACACTTATAGACAGGGTGAGGAGCTCTGTCACCCGGGAGAAGCTCAAAGTAGAGCCGCTGCTCCTCCACATCGAGAGAAGTCAGCTGAGGTGGCTCGGGCATCTGTTTCGGATGCCTCCTGAATGCCTACCTAGAGAGGTGTTTCAGGCATGTCCAACCAGGAGGAGACCTTGGGGAAGACCCAGGGCACAGTGGAGGGGCTTTGTCTCTCGATTGGCCTACAGGATTCCCCCCGGAGGACCTGGAGGAAGTGTTTGAGGAGAGGGAAGTCTGAGGTTCTCTCCTAATAATGCTGCCCCCACGACCCGGCCCCGGAAATGAATAAGTAAGTATTTTATTTTATATTTCTTTATTCTAAATTTTTAGGAAATGTTTTTTGTACATTAAAGTTGTGGTTATGAAGACCACACAAGCTAATCCAGGAAAAATAGTTTAAAATGTCACTAAAATGCAGTATTTAAACCTCAAATTATAAGAAAATAAGGGCAAATATCTGCTAAAAGGTCTACTTTTTGAGAAAAAAAAAGAACCACCCCTTTCACCAGACTGGCTACGGGCCTGTAAATATAACAAAACTACTATTTTAAAATCCTTAAAAATGTCATTACAGATGACGCAGTGGTGCAGTAAGTAGTGCTGTCGCCTCACAGCAAGAAGGACCCTGGTTCGAGCCTCGGCTGGGCCAGTTGGCGTTTCTGTGTGGAGTTTGCATGAGTTTTCCCCCACAGTCCAAAGACATGCAGTACAGGTGAATTGGGTAGGCTAAATTTTCCGTAGTGTGTGTGTGTGTGTGTGTGGTGTGTGTGCGTGTGTGGTGTGTGGTGTGTGTGGTGTGTGTGGTGTGTGTGTGTGTGGTGTTTGTGTGTGTGTGTGTGTGTGTGTGTGTGTGTGTGTGTGTGTGTGAATGAGTGTGTATGGATGTTTCCCAGAGATGGGTTGCAGCTGGAAGGCCATCCACTGCATAAAACATATGCTGGATAAGTTGGCGGTTCATTTCGCTGTTGCGACCCCAGATAAATAAAGGGACTAAGCCGAAAAGAAAATGAATGAATGAATGTCATTACATACCAGAATAATGGTATGATAATGGTATGAAAATAATGACAGCTGAAAAAGAAAAACATTTTAGACATGCAACAAAAAATGTTTATTATAAAACTGTGAAATCTTTAATTAAAAATGTATCTTACCTGAAGCAGAAACCTTTAATAAAAATTAAGGTAAAGCATGTTATTTATTTTTAAACAGCATTTTTCTTGCATTAAAAGTAAAGACAACAGCAAAACCACAAAGTTATGAGTCAATAACAACCAACCAATTCAGCATATTTAGCATACATTTTATTACAAAGTCATCAAACTCTAGAAAAAATGGATGCGAATCGACGAACACGGCACAATTACTGCTTTAAATTACAGCAATAATAAGACTGGGGAAAAAAATAACAAACAGGGACATTATGAGGTCCGTTTATTCGCACAAATGTACATGTGAAACTCGGCAAACAGCAGATTATATACATTCAGTAGTTGAAGCTGTGGAAGACTTCAGTTTAGTGAAGACAGATCCCCAATCAGTCCTGTTATCTGAATACATTATGGTAACACGCAGCCATACGGAGTCTCCCAAAACACACCAAACGTAACCTGAATCAAAGCAAAATGATGCTGTGGTCTCTTTAATGCACTTGAGTTGTGTTCATGATGTGATGAAATGCTAGCACTGAGTCACAGACGGCAAAATACAGCCTGCTAGTGTTCAACAGGTGAGTTTAGTCTCTCCTACAAAACTGGATGGAGCTTTTAGAGAGGATAAATGGAGAAAAAAAAAGATGTTGTCTGACTGAAAAATGTATAAACTAAGCAAAGTGGCAAATAAAATGGCTAATTTAAAGGGATAGTTCACCCAAAATAGTTACTACATTATTTTCAAATCTATATGTTTTTTTCCTTCTGTTGCACAAAAAAGAAGAAGATTTGAAAAATGTTGGAAACCTGTAACCATTGACTTCCATAGCATTTTTACATTTTTATTATAGAGGTCAATGGTTCTAATATTTTTCAATATAGTCGTGAGTTCAGTCTCTCTCCTTACAGGTTTCCAAAATGTTTCATAGTATTTTTTAGTAATTAAGTAATTTAAATGGATAGTTTACTGGAAGCTGAAAATTCTGTCATTATTTACTACACTATTTTCTTTTTATTTACTTAAAAAGATTGCTTGAAAAATGTTGGAAACCTGTAACTATTGACTTCCATAGTATTTTTTGTATTATTATAGAAGTCAATGGTTCTAATATTTGTCCAAATGTATATAATATTTGTATAGTTGTGTGTTTAGTTTCTCCTACAAAACAAGATAGGGCAAAATAAAAAGTAAAAATAAAGATGTTGTCTGACTGAAAAATGTAAAAACTAATTAAAGTGGTAAATTAATTGGCAAAATAACTAACTAATTTAAAGGTATAGTTCACACAACGCAGAAAATTCTGTCATTATTTACTACATTAGTTTCCAACCTTTGAGTTTTTTTCTTTAGAAGAAGATTGTTTGAAAAATGTTAGAAGAAACCTGTAACCACTGACTGTCATAGAATTATTTTTTTTTTTTTATCATAAAAGTCAATGGTTCTATTTTCCGAATATATAGTCATAAGTTCAGTCTCTCCTACAAAACAGTATGGTAAAAATCAACATGTTATCGGACTGAAAAATGTAAAAACAAAGTGGTAAATTAAGTAGCTAATTTAAAGGGATAGTTCAGCCAATTATTTACTAAATTATTTTTTAAACCTATGAGTTTTTTTTCTTCTGTTGGATTAAAAGAAGATTTTTAAAAAATGTTGGAAACCAGTAGCCATTGACTTCATAGTATTTTTTTAATAGAAGTTAATGATTCTAATATTTTCCCAAATGTATATAATAGATGTATAGTTGCGAGCTCAGTTTCTCCTACAAAACTGGATAAAGAAAATAAAAAAATAAGATGTTATCTGACTGAAAAAAATTATAAATCTAGCATTTAATTTAAAAAGGATTGTTTAGAAGTCAATGGTTACAGGTTTCCGTCATTTTTCAAACAATCTTTTGTCCAACAGAAGAAAAAAAAAACTCACTTGAAAATAGTGTAGTAAATAATGACAGAATTTTCAGCTTTGGGTGAACTATTCTTTTAAATTAATTATTTAATTTACCACTTTTTTCAGCGTATATGTTTTTTTTAGTCAGATAACAACATCTTTATTTTTACTTTTAGTTTTTTTTTACAATACATATATAATATACATTTGGACAAATATTAGAATCATTGACTTCTATAATAACAATAAAAAAATACTATGGAAGTCAATGGTTACAGGTTTCCAACACTTTTCGTAGTATCTTTTTATTATAAAAATCAATGGTCGTAATATTTTACAAATATATAGTCATGAGTTTAGTCTGTCCAACAAAACAGAATGGTGACAAAAAGGAAAAAAATCTAAATGTTATTTGACAGAATAAATGTATAAACTGAATAAAGTGGTAAGTAAACTAACTAATTTAAAGGGATAGTTCACCCAAAATTATTAACATTACTTTCAAACCTACCAGTTATTTTGGACAAAAAAAGAATATATTTAGAAAAATGTTGGAAACCTGTAACTATTGACTTCCATAGTGTTTTTATTATTATTATAGAAGTCAATTGTACTAATATATATATATATATATATATATACTTCCATAGTATTTTTTTTATTATAAAAGTAAATAGTTCTAATATTTTTCCATATAGTCATATAGTAGTGAGTTCAGTCTCTCTCTTTACTGGTTTTCAACATTTTTCATAGTATTTTTAGTAACCAAGTAATTCAAAGGGATAGTTCACCCAAAGCTGAAAAAGTCTGTCATTATTTACTACACTATTTTGTTTTATTCTCTTGGACAAAAAAGAAGATTGTTTAAAAAAAATGTTGGAGACCTGTAACTATTGACTTCCATAGTATTTTTTTTTATTATAGAAGTCAATGGTTCTAATATTTGTCCAAATGTATATAATATATGTGTAGTTGTGAGTTCAGTCTCTCCTACAAAACTGGATGAAGAAAAAACAAAACCCAAGATGTTGTGATCTGACTGAAAAAAAATGTATAAACAAAGTGGTAAATTAAGTAATTCATTTAAAGGGATAGATCACCCAAAGCTGAAAATACTGTTATTATTTACTACACTATTTTCAACCCTATGAGTTCTGTATAAATTGTAACAATCAAGATGTAGTCTGACTTAAAAATGTATAAACTGAACAAAGTAATTAACATTAACTAATTTAATGAGATTTATATTTTTATAATTATTTACTCACCCTTTACTTGTTTCAAATCTGGAGTTTCGCCTTTTGTTAAACACAAATGTATAAAAAAATAATAATAAAAATGTTGAAAACTGTGTTTACTACAATATTTTATAACCTATGAGTTTTTTTCTTCTGTTGGACAAGAAGACTGTTTGAAAATTGTTATTAATATAAATTATTATATATATTTTTATATAGAATTTAATGGTACTAATATTTTCCAAATATATATTTTAGTATCCAACAGTACAAACAAACTCATAAAGGGTTGAAACCATTTGTGTGTCAGTAAATTTGCATTTATTTTATGCTGAGCTATCCCTTTAATGCTATGCAGAGGTATTTATCAATGTTTTTATTATGTGTAAATTAAGTGCATTTCGACTCAAAATATATATAATATATATATTTATATATAT
>CAIGQZ010032222.1:6187433-6198722 GCA_903798205.1 Danio tinwini | reverse complement strand
AACATTTACAAATAAAGCACAGTTTCTATCTAATGAGTCAAAGAGATCAAAATAGTCTCTTCCTGATAAACTGACGACAAATATCAAAATGAAAAACCTATTTTGAGGAATTTGGCCCATTCATCTTTGCAGAATTGTTCTGATTCAGCCACATTAGGGTGTTTTCTAGCATGAACCATCTTTTTACGATCATACCACAGCATCTCAGTTGGATTGAGGCCAGGACTTTGACTAGGCCACTCCAATGTGGATACTACACAAATAATATTAGTATTTGGGAAACACTTGCTAGGCACTAGCCATGTTTCCATCCAAAGATGAAAATTATGTGCAAAACTGGAATATGGCATAGTAAAACATTTGCTAATAAAGCAGTGCTTTCATCCAATGAGTCAAAAAGAACAAAATAGTATCTTCCTGATAAACTGACAACAAATATCAAAAAGAAAAACATCATTAGAGGAATTTTGGCCCACTTATCTTTGCAGAATTGTTGTGATTCAGCCACATTTCTAGCATAAACTACCTTTTTAAGGTTATGCCACAGCGTCTCGAGTAGATTCAGGTCAGGACTTTGACTAGGCCATGCCAAAGTAGATGTAATACAAATAATATTAATATTTGGGTAACACTTACTGGGCACTAGCTATGTTTCCATCCAAAGATGCAAAAAAGGGGAGGAGCTACTATATGTCCCGCCCTCTCTTTATGTTTTAGTTTAGATTGTCAAACAACAAATAAAAATGCACAATTCAAAACACTTTATGGGACGTTTACAGTGATTAGTTGAAAAGGAAGTTCCCAAACCGCAAGTCATAATTTGAAATGCAGTAGACTTTTGCAGGAAAAATTAAATGAGGAATAATATATTTTCACATTTTTTCAGAATTAATATTGAATTGATGATTGATTGACATCTGGATTTCAGGCGATGTTCAGTCGGCATCAGGTGAAGATCTCAGTCTGACGGAGGATCTGCTGGACATGGCCGACGCTGTGCTACAGGAAGTGAATGCAGGCTGGCTAAAGGAAGTTCCTGTTAAAGCTCAGGCCAGCTTTTTTGGTGGAAACTGCGATGTTGATGGAACGATGAAAAAGGATGATGTGATTCTGAGAGCCGTGAGCCTGACTTTACTGAAGTCACTGGAGATAAAAATTCAGTCTCTGGGTCAGAAAGGTTAGTTTTCACTGCGTCACATTAGCATCTAGAAAATTAAAGTCTTAAGCTGCTTTTATTCTAGCCGAAATAAATCAAATATTATTGTAGGAAACACTATGAAAGATTCCTTGCTCTGTTAAACATCATTTGGGAAAAAAAAAGAAAAAAAATCATAGAAGGGCTATTGTTTATTCATTTATTTTCAGTTTTTCGCATTTAATGGTTTGACAAATAGTGATTATAATTATAATTATTCTTATTTTAATTAAACATTAGTAGATTGTTATTAGATATATGCTCATATATAAGTCTATACATGGATCTAAAATAATACCTATTTTCAAAAGTATTTTGTTATTAATATTTGAACATGTCTGTTGTGACCAGGGCTTTACATTATCACCCGCCAACCCTCCAAATGCGAGTAGATTTCAGCTCTGGCAGGTTAGACAGACATTGGAAAGATTCCAGATTGGAGATTGGAAATCATTTTTAAACTGTAGTTTTCTTAAAAGCAGGGTTTGAAATTAAGCATGGCCCAATATTCGTGCAAATGTGATCTTAGAATCGAGAAGCAGCAGGACTGACAAAAATAACTGTTCGCACGAGCAGGAAGCAGGCAAATACAGAATGAGAGGATGATCACTCGCATGCACAGATGATGTTAAAAAGCGCGCGCGCTCCCGTTTACTTGCGTGAAGCAACTGTGCACAAGTGTGATCGGTTCTCTTTGAAATAGACTGGACAAAGACAGATGATCGTGCACTCACAGTCCTGCTGCTTTCAAGAGCCCAAGATTTTAAAAAATACAAAAAAACAAAAACCACATATTTTTTGTAAACAGCAGCGGTCACAGCTTTTTAATTATTCTTTAAACAGATTATTAACAGGCCTATATCAACTGTGTGCTCTTGATCATTCTTTTATTATCAAATACGGTATGTTTCACCTGCTTTCTTTTGCTTAGTTATTTTTGCTAATATGGTTTAATTTTATTTTTTTACAATAACACTGCTTTAACAGGAGATTACTCCCGTTTATGTGTAGTTAACTGGTGATCTGGGGCTATTAGCCAGGACAGATTACTGTGCATTGTTTAGATACATGACAATACTTCTGTTTTTAAATGTAGCGTTTTTTTAAAGAAAAGTTTTGTTAAATTAAAAAGTGCACCTATACAGCTATATTTTCCTTCTTATGACACATTGAAAAATTGTGGCTAAGAAAAACTTATTTGGTGTGGTCAGGGATAAATTTTAGTAAATCCTTAATTTTGAGCCCTGAAAAGTCATGTGAAATAAAAACTGGTTGTATTGCGACACAACCCATTTGCTCATGCACACTGAGCAAGCTAATACACAAAACACACAAGGAGTTAAATGAATGAGAAGGCATGTGGACATAACACCACATCTAAATCAAGTCATTTTAGCATGTCAAAGTCAAATTTATGCATATAAAATATATTTTCCCAACAAGTAAAGTGTGGCTAGTGAAAATGGCGAGTGGCTAGTAATGTTGGAAATCTACTAGCCACAGTGGCTGGTGATCAAAAAAGTTAATGTTAAGCCCTGGTTGTGACCATAGACTGTAAAAGATATGGACGTAGTGTCCGTGACATCAACCATAGGTTTCTGAAGAACGCAAAAGAAGCTACAAGTACGCGTGGCCAACCGTCCCTATTTTGTTCGCGCGTCATTGCACCGACCAGGGGATACCAAACAAGGGCAAAGAGGCGGAACGTGAGCGGAGCTACAGAGGTCTGCTAGCATTTTGCTTAGATTTCTGTGGGAGAAACGCTTAATAATTCATTATCTGTGATTCGATTGTGTTCTGACCACATGTGCTTGGTTGTACACTATACCAATAAAGTGTTTAGACTTTTAAAAACACTGCTGTGATACATTGAGCCACTAAACATTGTTATTATGAGGTTTTTCTACAGGAGGAAAATGCGAATTACTTCCAAACACTTCAAATATAGTCTGTGTTAGTAAATGCTGGGCTATTTATGCAATCCAGGCATAACACTGTATGACAACACTTCAGATGACTGTTCTAGAGCCTACAGCTAATCAATCTGTCAGATTCTGGAGTGCATTCAAGTTCTAATAAAATACAAATGATAAATGATCTTAAATAAAACAAATACATTTATAGAGAATGTAAATAAGTATATAATTTCACTCACCTGGGAAATGGAGGCCATGTGAATGGTTTGTGAGCACAAATAAGTGCACACAGCATGCCATATCATCTGATAATTGTAGGAAATAATTCCAAAAGGCAACTGACTATGTAAAGCCACATAAAACAACACAAAAATACGATGTAATGCCGAGTTCAGCGGCTAATTAGCTGGAATCAGCTCAGGTGAAGTGACGGTGACCAGCGAGACCTAGCTGTCACTCAAGTGGCCACGCCCTTAATTATGCAGACTTATAAAAACTTAATATAAATGAAACAAATGAGTTATAAAAAATTTACCCCCTCACAGTTTTCATGAAGGGTAATATTAACTTTATGAACCAAAATCGTTCTTTGTACCAGGCTGTAAACACCTTTTTTACTGCTGTAAAGTTGGCCATTTTTACAGTGAGGCCAATAGAAATCTGCTCTATAGGGTATATGCGGAGCTAGTGTTTCTTCCCATACTGATAAATTTCTGGTGAACGGTTCATGTGACTTTTTTTCCAATTTATACAGTTCCTTTCACAGCATCGATGTTGTAATGTAATTAAAATACAATCAGTTAAATAGATTGTGGCATTCATTTAGTTGCTCAAGCGTAAATCAAAACAAAAAGCCATTTACTCGCTCACGGCCGTCAGAATCGGCAGGCTAGGGCAGAAGCTCCATTAAATATACTGGGGTAAAATAAATGCTCATATTTTAAAGACATGGTGGAAAAATGTTATTTAATGCAGTGCTTCTTGTACAATCTGAGACCCACTTTATATCGGATATCACTCAGCCAGTGGAGATCGCAAATTTTTTAAAGAAAACAGACCTTAAGCGCGCCGATTTTGCAATGGCATACAGTCCACCGGAAGCGCTTAACTTAAGTTACTGACAAATGAAAAGTCCTTTAGCATACTTCCGCATGTACCCTATTATAGAGCCAGGACTAGCAGAATTTCTATGAATTTCAGTTTCAGTTACTTCTGGATTTGCTTCACGAGGGAGAGCGGGAGGTTGCTGCTTGCGAGTCAGAATCCAATGGATTTATCTGCAAAGCTTTATTAATGGTACAGATGACAGTAAACTGACGACAGAAGGGCAATTCAAAAGCAGGTCGATAAACAGGCAAGGTTCAAGCCAGGCAGAGAACAATCATAGACAATATAACAAGCAAAGGGGTCAAAGCACGGGTAAGACCAAACACTATGAATAATTGCTTGGTAATGACTGCTGGGCAAATCAAGACTTCACACTGAACTGTTCTGAAACAGGCTTATACAGTATGTGTGAGTACCAATTGAAAGCACCTGCCACTGCAATCAGTCCCAGGCAAAGGGGCTTATGGGGAATTGAGTTGGCTAAAATTCGAGTGATAGTTCCCTGTGGTGGTGTGAAAGTTAGAAGACCGGAACTTCACTTACAACAATATCATCATATTAGGGCTGGGCGATAATTCGATATCGATAATTATCACGATATATATTTATAATTTATATATATAAGTGCTCGATAATATTTACGCACTATGGGTAAGGCTGCCAGGCATTTTGCAGCCTGCACTTCTGGATGCCGCACGCAGTAGAAGGTTACAGCCATACAGTGTCAGTTGCACTCAGAGGAGTAAGAAAAAAATAAGGCAAGATATGTCACAGACATTGTTGACAAGAAATGTCACTAAACTTAGTCTGGTGCTACTTAGTTTTTTACAATCTGACCCAAAACAGAGCAACGTGCACTGCAAACTGCGCAGACGACTTGTGTCTTCAAAAGCAGGCAACACCACAAACCTGTTTGATCATTTAAAACATACCACCCTTATGAAGATGCTAAGAAAATTGCTGCCCCAAACAAGTGTTGGTAAACCAGCGCATCAACCCAGCAGAGTCTCGTGTCTTCATTTTCGAAAGCTGTGCATTACGAGAAACCCCCCGAAAAGACAGACGAAAGATATGACAGACAACACAATCTCAAACACATCTCAGTGAACACTTGATGCTTGCTGTAGACTACACGCTGCACTGTTGAAGGGCATTCGTTACAACATTTATAGGATCCTTTGTTGTCAAGCTTATGTTTCCTTTTTTTAAAAGTAAAGATATTTACCTCGGAAGAATAAACTCTGTCTTAAGGAAGAGCTAAGTCAGAAATAAATAAATAAAATATATTAAAGGATATTTCACCCTAAGTTCACCATACTCACCTTAAAAGGAGAGTTCATCCAAAAGTGAAAGTTCTGTCACCATTATATCACCCTTTTCTTGTTCCAAACTAATTTTATTTATTTTTTCTGATGTTGAACAATAATATCCAATAACTTGTAGGTAATATCTTTGGTTGTTGAAAACTTGAACAGTAAATGCTGAATTAGGATCGTTCTTTTGTTTAATATTTTATTATTTATATTGTCAGACAGCTAAAACATTTCACAAAATGTGTTAAATCAGCTGCACAAAGCGATGGGCATGCTGAAAATCCTATAAAATTGATAGATATAAAGATTTGTCATTTATCGTGATAATTATCGATATCGACTGATTATCGTGATCATTTTTTTGCCATATCACCCAGCCCTACATCATATATCAAATAAAACTATTATTTTCATGTTGCAATATTAATAATAATAATAACAACACTAATAATAATACAGGGTTCCTGCAGATATCGTAATGTCAAATTTAAGACTTTTTAAGACCTTTTTTAAGACCATTAAGTATTAAATTTAAGACCTATATCACAATATCAAAAACACGCATACACAAAGAGAAAATACAAAATTAGTGGTAAAATAAATGTATTCAAATTGAACAGTACTAAAGACAGGTTGGATGCACCATTGAACTACAGAAAAAACAAACATCTTAAGTCTGATTTATACTTTCGCCTGGCGCCACATCGCACACCTCACGAAACTGATGAGGCTTTTATACTTGACGCATTCGCCATTGAGATATTCTTTTAAATGACAGGGGGCGGTCTAAAAAACAAACAAACAGTAAAATCAGACGGATAAACAGAAGTTTCTCGGACAGTTCTACCTATTAAAGTTAAATATTAATGTCAACAAAACTTGGGTTGCTCTACAATTATATTTTTATTATGGCAAGAATAAAAACAAAAACACAATATATGATCACGCATGGATGGATCATAAAGAAGATGTGTGTACAGTCATACCCGTTTCAGACAAAATCTCTTTAAAGTGTTTAATATTCGACTCAAATCAAATGCGCCGCACTGCAAACTGTTCACTCGAGTCTCAAAACATTACATGAGCTCCGCCAGCCGAAACCAGGTCGATCGCACCCAAAGCGAACGACCGCAAACACAGCGATGATGTCACATTCGCCGCGTGCACAGAGTTCAATAGCAGAGAGCTGATTGGCTATTGCATGTCGGCCTCATTTGTAGTTGTAATACCGCAAATTACAATTGGACCAGTGAAATGAAGAACTACAACACCACAAAAACCAAACAACAGCAACAAAAAAGAATTTTTATGAGCATTAGATATAGCGTTACATAGACATCGGAAAATTAAAACCAGTGCTAAAATATTTAAGACCTAGAACAGCGAATTTAAGACTTTTTAAGCCCTAAATTTAGATTTTTATATTTTAGACTTTTTAAGACCCCGCAGAAACCCTGTAATAACACAAACACATACACACAAATATTTCTCAAATTATATTTAAGGGATTAAGGACATTTTTACAGTATTTCCTAAACTAATTTTTTCTTCTAGACAAAGTCTTATTTGTTTTATTTCAGCTAGAATAAAAGCAGTTTTAAAAACTGTACAACAAATTTAAGGTCAAGATTATTAGCCCCCTTAAGCTATTTCTTTTTTACAAAACAAACCATCATTATATAATGACTTGCCTAATTACCCTAACCTGCCTATTTAACCTAGTTAAGCCTTTAAATGTCACTTTAAGCCAAATACTTGTATCTTGAGTAATATCTAGTCAAATATTATTTACTGTCATCATGGCAAAGATAAAAGAAATCAGTTGTCAGAAATGAGTTATTAAAACTATTATGATTAGAAGTGTGTCGGGAACCTCTGTTACACAGAACTTGTGAAAAAATATAAAAGAATTCAAATTTAACAGTATATAGTATTCAAATGCACTGATTCTCAAAGCGTTTATAAATCTGAGTGTTTTACTAGGCGCTCATTCAGAATGAAACATGTCAATGAATCATGTCCAACAGCAGAGGGCGCTGTATCTCTACATGTTATCTGTCTCTTTCAGATTCTGCGGGTGAGACTGACGCTGCGCAGTATTTAACAGAGCTCATGTTATTCCTCCAGCATCATGTCTCTCTGGACTCTCACCGCTGCTGCTGGGTTTCTACGCTGTTTGCTGAACAGGATGACGACATGATGGAAGCCACTAACACTCTGATGGCCTTGTATTTATATCAGAAAAGGTTTGGAATCTGTTCAGTATGTCAAAACAAAAGTGCGACACGGTGGCTCAGTGGTTAGCACTGTCGCCTCACAGCAAGAAGGTCGCTGGTTTGAGTCCCGGCTGGGTCAGTTGGCATTTCTGTGTGGAGTTTGCATATAGGTGAATTGAATAAACTAAATTGGCCGTAGTGTACGAGTCTGAATGAGTGTGTATGAGGGTTTTCCAGTACTGGGTTGCAGCTGGAAGAGCATTCGCCGTGTAAAACATATGCTGGACAAATTGGCGGTTCATTCCGCTGTGGCGACTTATAATAAATAAAGAGACTAAGCTGAAGGAAAATGATATTGTATGTGTAATAATGTGTTTTTGATTTCAGGTTGCTTGCTTTTTTTGAAAGGGGCAGGGGGCATATATAAATAAATAAAAATATCCTCTTTTCCTTCCCAAAAGGAGCTGCTCAGACTCTGGTGTGTGCGTTTGGGGTTTTAACCCTCACTGCCTCTTCATCCTCCTGCTGCGTTCGCTCTCATTTGACCACAGTGTCCTGCTGGACTTCCTCATCTCCTCCGAGACCTGCTTTCTGGAGTACTGCGTCCGATACCTCAAACTGCTCCGGCAGGACTGGACGGGCCTGTGCAGATCCTCTCGACACATTGAAGACTGTGACAGAGATGCTAAAAGAGGATCTGATCTCTCCATTCCAGCTCCATCTGAAGCTGCTTTTGTTCCTTGCAGTGAATCAGCAACAGGTAACAAAGTCGAAACCGCTTTAGTCTCTCGACTGGTTGATTATGGGAGTTCAGACGAGTCGGAGGAAGCAGACACTGTCAATTGTGGAGCTTCTGTAATGTTGCTGGAAGAGTCTCTGTTAGATAAAGTGTTTGCATGTTTAATGGATTTAAGGACAGCAGTGACCAGACTTCATAATAGAGGTTTGTTTCCCTACAACCCTTCCTCACTTCTGAAACTGTTGAACGTTGTAGAGTCACAGAGGAACATGCTTCGTTAGCTTTGATTAACACGAATGGATTCAACTTCAAATCAATAATGGTTATGAATGAACAGAAGTGTATTGAACGTATAATGCAGTGAATAAACATACATAAAATCAAGTTATTTTTGAATGTAGGTTAATGTTGTGGAGCGATTTTTTTTTTTCTAACAAAGGTTTGTTATTACAAAAAAATCTGAAAAGGTTGAGACAGTATGGAAAACATAAAAAAGAAAGAAGGGATTTCTCAATTTACCTTGACTTGAATTTCATTGCAGACAATACAACAAACAATATTTAATGTGTTCCTCGTGATTTTTATTGTTTTTTTTTTTTTCAAAATAAACACATTACAATTTTGGTTCTTGCAACACATTTCAAAAAACGTTGGAGCAGTAAAGCATTTAGCACTTTGTAATGTTGCCATTCCTTTTCACAACACTTAAAAGACGTTTAGGGACTGAACACACCGAATGATGGAGTGTTTTATGTGTAATTTTCTCTTATTCTTCCTATAAACAGGTCTAAAAGGGCCGTGAAACCCCCTTGTCTCAGCAGGGTGTTTTCACACCTCTAGTTTGAAAAGAGTCAGGAAAGTGGGTGTGTACAGCTCTGTTTAGCTGCGAGTGTCGGGGGAGGGAAAAAGGGATAGATTTGCAAATATAAGAGTTTCCATTCGGGCACGCGCTGATTTTCACAGAGGCGAGGCAAACAGTGTTGCCAGATTGGGCGGTTTCGAATCCGATTGTGTGGGTAAAAAAATCAGTTACATCTGGCAACACTGGAGGCAAAACAAACACACAGACGCAGGTGAGAAAGACAGTAATTGTGTTTACATGGACATCGAATGATTTGCCAAATTATTAATTTGTTGACTTTAACTGCAGTTTGGCACTTTCACTTTTATTCAGGAACATTTCCAGCATGTCCCAAGTGATAACCGTCGTGTAGGATTTTCGCCGCATTTTGTGACAGAAAGCCGTGTGTGTATAGACTATCCTAACACTACTTACAGAGTGCATCTGGGTTACCGAGAAATGCAGAGGATTAATTTTTCTTCCATTCGCCGTGCGGTATCAAACATTCCATTAAAACTCCACTCTCCAGCAGTTCCTTGCATACAATATTTCGTTTTTCATTGGGGACATGCAGGAAATGTTCCTGAATAAAAAGTGAAAGTGCCAAACTGCAGTTAAAGTTGAAAAATTAATAATTTGGCAAATAATTTGAGTACTGATGTCCATGTAAACACAGTCACTGTTTTTCTCCCCTGTGTCAGAGTGTTTGTTTTGCCTCTGTGAAAATCAGCGCGCGCCCAAATGGAAACTCCCATTTTTATGCAAATCCTTCCCTCTTTCCCTACCCCGACACTCTCACCTAAACAGAGCTGGACACACCTACTTTCCTGACCTACATTCCATTTTTTTATCTAATAATCTAGCCAGCTTTCAGTGAATTTGCAATATTGTCAAAACACAAAATTTTTAGTTGTTATATGTAAAAAGGCCCAAATACATGCAGGGCCATTAAAATATTTTGACAGCAGATCACTCAAGAAATTGCTCCTGACCCAACTTTTTTTGGAATGTGTTGCAAGTCTGCATGACAGGAAAGGATGTTTACAAATTTACAAATGAATAGAAGTTGACCAGGGGTCCGTTCTTCGTACCTTACTTAAATGATCTAAGATGATTTGACAGATCCTTGATCTTTTAATCTTAATCTTGATCTTTGACTAATTTGGTTCTTCAAATAAGTTCGCGAATCAGAATAAAATGTCTTGATGAACTGATCTGAGATTGCTGCTTGTGTTGTGAAGGACTGATCTATCGATCTTCGAAATCATGATCAGCAATGCCACGATTGGCTGACGGCACAGCAGCTTGATGACATCATCTGATTAATATTTAATTATCAATGTAAGCAAAATTACTTAAAATTTGTAGTAAAAAAATTGTTAAATATGATACGTGATAACTTTCCAACTTTGTTGTGGGCCGCAGGCTTTACACTTTCATGTGTCCAGAGTATTTAGCTATTTATTTAGTTTTACAGTTAGAGCTGGATGTTTAAATTAATTTTGCATCACAAAAGCATTTTGATGTTGGTAAAGGTGTCTGCAACTTTTGTGAAGCATCAAATCACCATTATATTACCCGTCAAAGCATGTTCATGACTGCATAAATGTATAATTCCGTAAAAAAAAAAAAAAAAAAAAGTTGCATATTGGACATGTCTATTATCATACACAAATTGTAAGTGATTGTTCGCGTTTGTATCTAAAAAAAGTCATAAAATCATTTAAATCATATCAATAAATTTTCTCATTAAACCACCAGGTGGCAGTATTAGTATTTTTTTTCGGAGTGCAGATAGTACAAGTTAAAATATTAGTTTTTTACTTTATATACACAGTTAAAATATATATTTGCTATTTACTCAAGTGTATATAACTGACCCTTTAGGAAGTAATATGAACTTTTAAGGCACCTATATTGACATTTTAGGTACTAATATGCACTTTTAGGGTACCACTATTG
>CAIGQZ010032222.1:6157619-6173038 GCA_903798205.1 Danio tinwini | reverse complement strand
AGTCCACAATGAGCTCCTTGGTCTACTAGTTGCATCCATGGTCTACCACAATGAGCTCCTTGGTCTACTAGTGGTCTACTTGGTCTACTAGGACATGCTAGTTTATGCTAACAATAACGTAATTCATGCTAGAGAATGAATTACGAAAGTTGGTCTTTCCATAATGTGAGTGTTTGTACTTGTATTGCCGATGTTGCGGGGACCAAGATATACAGTAAAATATACAGTCTGTACAGAATAAACAAGAGCTAGTTTTAACCTATACATAACTAACATACTAGGGGAGCGCGGGGCACAAAGTAACGCAGGGTTAAATGTAACAGAGTTTTAAGGTATTTGCTCTGGGTTAACCATGGTATGCTTCAGAGATTTTCACCACAGTGTCAGCAGACGTCTTCCTGTCAATTATTGAACATTTTCGGCGAAATTTGGATGGGAAACACAGGAGAAAGCATTTTTGCAGTATAAAAATATTTTTTATTACAGTCGATATTTTTCTATTTAAAAAAAAAAATCGGTGAAAGGACGTACAGAAAATCTTATATTGTTGTGATTATCGTCTTTTAGGCTAAAAGAGGAAACCATTTAGAAAGATGTATAAAACAAGTTGAGTAAAACATGACACAGCGGGGTTGTTGTAACAGGGTGTTACAAATAAGCCACACACTGACTATGTTTACATGGACATCAGTAATCGAATTATTTGCTTTAATCTAATTAAGACAATAATAAGACTAGGGTGTTTACATGAGTTGCTTTTGAGTGTTACTTTCATAATTATGTTTTACATGTTATAGCACTTAATCGATTAACCTCATTGCGTCACCGCGATATCCGCATTTCCTCCGGAGTTTCTTGTAATTTCAAGAGTTCACGAGAAGGGAGTTTGAGCTCAGGTAGATCTTGAGAACTCCCCTGCTGTAGTAGCTAATGAACAGATAGTGATTGCTTATAAGATATAACTTCTTACTAGGAGCATGTCTATGCTGCCAATTTAGATTAGTCAATTAACTTAAGTTGCATGTTTTTGGAGGAAATCGGGGAACCCGGAGGAAACCCACATGAGCACGGGGAGAACGTGTAAACTCCACACAGAAACATTGGCTGGCTTGGTAAGGACTAGAACCAGTAACGTTCTTTCTGTGAGGCAACAGTGCTAACCACTGGGCCACCGTACCACCCATCTAGCAAAGGAGGTGGAGTAGGGGTGGAAGGGGGGATTCTTCAAAACGAAGATGGCTGTGATATGGGACCTAGGGTATTTATAGTGGCTTAGGAATCGTCTGATTGGTGAATCATAAAATGAATAATGCGGGGCCGGCTGCAAGCAATCATAATCACGTGATCTTCTCGAAATTAGTTTATAAATAAACTTCACTTCGGGTGTTTCATTTTTAATTTGTCGACTTTAACTGCAGTTTGGCACTTTCTCCAACATTCACGAACATTTCATGCGAGCCCACCGTGATAAACGAGATATTGGATGCAACTATGAACTGCTGGAATTGTTGTTTTAATGGAAGTTCATACCGCATGCTGAATGGAAGAGAAAAAACCTTTGCATTTCACGATGCAGGTGTCTGTGGTCTGCACTGACTCGGTAGGTGCAAAGGGTGTCAATCAAGGCTGATTTATACTTCTGCGTCAAGCGCACACGTATGTTACGCCGCAGCCTACGCGTAGACGCATAGCCCCTCGCCGTCGGCGTCGTTGAACGCGCACCTTTCAAAAAATGTAACGTGTACGCGTAGCGCAAGCTCTGTGATTGGTCGGCTTGGTAGCGCTGACGAGTGTGGGCGGAGGTGAGAGTTCTCTTTAGTTCGATTATGACCTTAATCTGATTAAATTAATCAAAAATCGCTGTTTACATGGTAGACTCTATCAGAGTATTGTCTTAATCGCATTAAAATTAATTATAGGTGTCCATGTAAACGTAGTCACTGTTGGACACCAATTAAACTAACAAAATATTTGTTTGAATTTTGACTGTAATGTTGAGAATTAAAAAAAAAAAATGTTTTTAATAAAAAATATAGTTTTAATAGAAAAAAATATATTTTATTGCTAATAATGCAAATAAATGCATTGTATACTAATGGATAAAAATGCAAATAGATTCAAATGTGTTTATTCAATAAACAAACAAAAAAAATAAACATACTTGTCATGATCACCAGCGATCTACTACCAGAGATCGCTGGAAAACACACTCACATTCATATGAACTACAAATTGGCCATGTTCATGGACTACATATTCAGTCATGCCACAAACACACACACCTGATGCAAGTAACCAGTGATTGCAAACACACAGCTGAAGCTGCTCACATACTGATTACATGAACTATAAGTATTCAATAGACTGCAACACCTGCTGGCAACGGGGCTTGCTGTTCCCCCCAGTAACACCATTATGCTGGCTTCACCTGTATTCCTGTCTTCTGTTCACCTGCCTAGACCATAGCCAAACCTGCTCATGGATTCAGCAGATAGTGGTGGGCAAAGGGAGGCTTCGTGAAACACTGAAACAGTCGAAGCAAATGTGTCGAAGTTTTGAAACGTTTCAAAACCCCACTCTACGGTGACACCTAGTGGTCATTTTTTTACGTCTTGCACTGGAACAGCGTCAGCAAAGAACAGTTGAGCAAATTGAGGTATTTGGTTGAGCAAATTGGGGTTCCTGACTACCATGTCAGCATACTGGGTTCGAATCCAGGCTCAGACAGCTCTTTTGAAATGCTTTAATGTCAGTTTGAATTGCTCTGTTCTTGAATCGTTTTGTTTCAACATTGGTCTGACATCCGAATAAACACTTTGTGAATAAATATGTCTTGTTTTGGTCAAAAAACAGGGTTGTTGCTAGATCAGACACGGTTGTGGCCAGAAGTTAACAAGAATTATTTATATTATTCATTAAATTTCCCATTTATTGTATTTTATTTATGTCTACCCAAAACCTAAACCCAACCATCAGAGTACTGTAAAAAATGAACTATTGTTCTACGGTGTTACAAAAACGATTCTGTATTGATGGTGTATCAGCAGCTGTATCCTATTTAGACTACACCATAAAACAGCAACATGATTAAAATACATAAAATCATGCTTTCTGAGTATTTGTACAAGATGGGATTCGAACCCAAAAGAAATTTAAAGTTCAGTTTCGACATGCACACGCACGGTCCACTAGGCCATAACAGACAGAAGAATTGTCAGACCCTGTTAGTCAAATGCGCATTCGCCAGGTCTCGAAACGCTTCTGAGCTGATTGATGCTTTAAATCGCTTTAGTCACGGGACCTGGGTGTTTCGGACCATGCTTCGGTGCAGTGTTTCGAAACACTTGCGCTTCGGGATCTCGACACTGTGTCGAAACGTCAGTTTCACGTCAGCCATCCCTACTAGCAGATATCATCTGTAACCAAGGGATGTGACGCTGACAACAGGGTGCGGATCCACATGCAGGTTTATTAGCAGGGTCAGGTAAGCAGAGGTCAATACAGGGGCAAACTGATGTATAAGGGCAATCCAGAGTGGAAGTCAGAGAACAAGCAGATATGGCTGAATTCCTTGAATGGCAGGCGCCAGATCCTCTTGAATGCCCCAAATAGCAGGTGAGTGTGTGGCATGACTGGGTTTTGTAGTCCATTTACCAGCAGATTTGTAGTCCTATGTGTTTACCAGTGATCTGCACAGGCTGGGTCCGGCGATCATAATTCCAGTGCTCATTTGTAGGAGAGGCTTGTGTGTTGTGGTAAAACAAATATGGTTTGTCTAACCCCAGAACTGTGTTTATTATTTGACCAAAACCAAAAAGTGTTACTTTGTGCCCCGCTCACCCCTAGAGTATTAAAGGTGCAGTAGGTGATCTGCCTAAATGCTAACCGGTTAGCATGATATGTTTCAAATACAATCCCTCCACTGTTGTCCAAAGCTATGCTTCCTGAAACAAACTCGCACATTAAAGATGACAGAGACCCACTAGATCATGTCATTAGCCAGTTAAAAAACTTTATAGTACTTTAAAATGCTACAATTCCCAATGAAAAACTGTATTGTTTCTAGCATGTTTTCAGTTGTGTAGCAAGCAAAACTTGCCATAATGTGCAGTATTTCATGCATGCAAAGACCGCTGTCTCACTCTCACGCGCTTTGTCCTAAAGTGACTCTGCTTAGTGATTGGCTGGCAGGGTGAAGGAATTACAATTATTACTATGACACATGCTATTTCAGAGCGAATTTTCAGAGTAGCATGGTAAACGATATGGGTAACGTCATGATGTGAATATTAAAGCAACTTCAGCAGGCTAGGCAGAATAGAGCTATTTATGATGCTTTGTTGTTAAACTAAATAAAAATCGACATTATCAATGCTGTAAAAGACCCTTATGAAACTGAAAATAGTCACATTAATCTATCGCCGGAAGATTTCAGTGCCTGAACAACACTTCTGTGCATATAGAAGGGAGGCGTTCCAGGCATGTCCCACCGGGAGGAGGCCTCAGGGAAGAGCCAGGATACGCTGGAGGGACTATGTCTCTCGGCTGGCCTGGGAATGTCTTGTGATCCCCAACCCCCCCGCTCTAGTGATGAAGAAATAATTATTGTTCACTAGTGCAATAAGTCGCTCTACGTTCATCACGCCTCTGGGCATCTTCTTAAATGTGCGCTCACATTGACAGTGTTGTGCTTGTGCGCCTCCCAAGTGCTGTTTACTGTAACTTCAGAAGCTCTCGTGATCCCCAAACCCCATTTTGCGCGTTGGTGTGCACGATCACATTGACGCTTTATTTAGTCACGAGGCATTAAACGTTGACGGAAAACGTGAGCAAAAAACGTCTCGGTGTGCATGGGCCTTAAGACTGCTGCCCCTGCGACCTGGCCACAGAAAAAGGAATAGAAAATGAATGAATGAATGCATGTCTGTGGATGTTTGTCTCTAGATGTTGGTGATCGGGACGCTGGGTGAGTGGTTTTGGTGGGATCGTCTCTGGCTGCCGGGGAACCTGACGTGGGCTGATCTGAAAGATGAAGACGGTCTCGTCTATGCCAGACCTTCACACCTTTACATCACACTGCCGTACGCTCTCATCTTCCTGATGGTCAGATACCTGTTTGAGCGGTAAGATACTTCTCACATTCTTGTGTTGCAGGAAATGTGTTATTGGAAAAACATCACGATTTAGTTTATTGGCTTAAACAGATTGCAAAGTTTGTGTCCCGAAAAAAAGATTTTTATTGCAAGTCATGTGTGGGATGTACAACAAGCAAACTTCCGCTAGGCTAATCTGAATATTATGCTATCTCCTTAGTAATTCATGTTAGCGATATACAAATTCTTGCTAGCAACATCATAAATCATGATAAAACACTTTTTTTGTAAGAAACAGATTAGCAACATGCTGATTTAATGCTAGCAACATATTACATAATTTTAAGTGAAGTTTATTTATAAACTAATTTCAAGAGGATCACGTGCTTATGATTGCTAGCAGCTGGACCCACATTATCCAATTCACTACGCACCTATCAGATGATCCCTAAGCTACTATAAATACCCTGGGTTTCATATCACTGCTATCTTCGCTTTTGAAGAATCCCCCCATCCACCCCTACTCCTCTTCTTTCTAGATGGGTGACACGATGGCCCAGCGCTTAGCGCTGTTGCCTCACAGCAAGAATGTCAATGGTTCTAGGCTTTACCAACCAGCGGGCATTTCTGTGCGGAGTTTGCACATTCTCCCCGTGCTCACGTGGGTTTCCCCCGGGTTCTCCGGTTTCCTCCCACCGATTAAAAACATGCAACCTAAGTTATTGATTAACCAACACTATAGACTTGCTCCCTATATAGTACCTATCTCGTTAAAGAGAATTACTATCTGCTCTTCAATCACTACGATTGGGAAGTTCTCGAGATCTACCTGAGCTCGATCTCCCCTCTCACCCTGCTCCCAGGACAGCATGCCAAACAAGCTTTATAATCAAACATCAGCTAAGTGTGAACTCTTGAAACATGTTAAAAACATGCTAATTCATGCAAGAAACTTGAGCTGCGTCCGAAATCACCTACAACTCAGTAGGTACTTGCATTTAAATTTAAATGTAGGCCGACTGTTAGAAAAGTATGTTCTATACAGTATGAACGCAAGTAGTATAAATGGAACTCGCATGTACTACATCCGCCATTTTGTCTTCATCATGTGACCTATCCACGTGAGTTGCGCTGATTCACTCCCATTCTTGAACTCTCTTGTGGTGCATCATGGGATAGCATAGCTGCCATCCGATATGCACTTCAGAATCTCACCGGAAGTAGTAGGTCATCCGAGTACTTCTCATATACTGTAGTATACATACCACTCAGCTCACATACTGTTTTTAGCGTACAATATAGTATGGAAGTATGCAATTTCGAACGCAGCTTTGGTAATTCATGATAATAAAATGATAGCAACATTCAGGTCATGTTTGAACAATGCTCATTCATGGTAGCATCTTGTAAAAATTATGTAAAAACCTGTTAAAACAATCAATGCTAGTTACATGACAGCAACATACAAATTCATGTTACCTACATCTTAAAGAGCCCCTATTATACATTAAAAAGGGTCATATTTTGGTTTTATGGGTCTCCAACAACAGGCTGATATGCATGCAAGGTCAAAAAACACTTTCGTGGTCTTATAATATGCATTTATTTTTACCTAATTATCCCAGCGACTCCAAAATGAATCATTCAGTGATTCATTTGTTCCCAAACCCCTCCTTAGCGTCTCTGCGCTGATTGGACCGATCACAGCCTGTTGCGATTGGTCGACAGCGTTCGGCGCGAGACAGTAAAATGCCCAGCGCGGTTTATCAAGCCCCCGGGTCACCAACATTGGTATTGGATCCGATCGCAGCGGACGCCTGAAACACACTTCATAGTAAACTTACTAACACCACAGTAAACAGTACCCGGTTCTCAACAGTGTTACTCAGACACCTCACCCCCGAAAGCAGTGCAGTTAAACACCACAAACCCATTTAAATCCGTAAACAAAGCAGCACGTGTCGCGTTTTCAACATGGCATTAGACGCGATATGGGAATATAAGAGTTAACCAGATTCAGTGCAAGCAGTGATAAGCAACAACACAATTAAATACATACTTTACAAGCTAGAGAAAACAAGGAGGCAGCTATTTACTTACACTTATGAAATGTGTCATGGGCCAGGTCTGATTTCATTCATTACCTTTGGAGCTTTTCTACCTTCTCAGCTGTAGATCATTTCTATTTGCAACCATTGCTGTGGCACCTCTTGCGTGTTCTATGTTCTCAGGGCTAACCTGTACTCTGCTTTGGCTAACGATCACATCCGGGGGTCTGACAAGCTATCTTTGCAAGCTCCCATCGCCAAGTCCAGAGTGCCTTTGTTTGACTTGTACCTAATAAATTGTCCTTTTCTTGCACGTGTTACACCAAATTCTGTGACCATTGTATTCTGTGACTCTAGTAGGCGCTGTTCTCACTGTTTGGCTTGAACTCGCTCCTACAGCATACTCTCACATTAATGCACTGGAATAAGCTGCTCAATACTAGTATCTATAAAACAAAATGGAGGAAGAAACTAATCCATGAGCTGTGTACTGAAAGTTCATTGTAAGCATGTAGATTTGCTGAAGCACTTCTTTCCCTCACACTTCCAATAATATCTAGGTAAGCACAGCGTCTTCATGACTTCATGATCTGTTTGTCTTTGCTGCTGTGTTAGTGGGCGGGGCCGCAGGTTTAAATTTTGTGGGTCTGTGCGCGCAACCATTATGTTTCGTATCGACATCACGCCAAAACGGCTATAGACTCGTTATCAAGACGATTCATTTAAACCACTATGAGTCGACTTTTTATTTATTTTTATTTTTAAGATGAATCAATAGTTTTAAAAACTGTCAACTTTGAAATATCCAGCTAAAGCTTAAATCTGAATTCACTTAGAGCTGTGTTACACACTACATGGAAGGTCAATTTCGAAAACCCATAATAGGGGCTCTTTAATTCATGTTAGCAACATGCTAATTCTTGTTAGCAAAGTGCTAATTAATGTTAAAATGCAATAGCACTGGGTCAATTCATTCTAACAATATGCTAATGTACTAGACCATTCTATCAAACATGTTAAAGCCTGCATGAAATCAATACTTGCAATGCTTATTTTGCTAGCTCACATTGTAACTCTTAAAATGAATAATAATCCATGCAAGTGAATCATTCATTTCTTTATTAATCAGGGCTCGCCACAGCAGAATGAACCGCCAACTTATCCAGCATATGTTTTACGCAGCGGATGCCCTTCCAGCTGCAACCCATCACTGGGAAACACCCATAAACTCTCATTCACACACATACACTACAGACAATTTAGCTTGCCCAATTTACCTATAACGCTTGTCTTTGGACTTGTGGTGGAAACCGGAGCACCCGGAGGAAACCCACGCAAACACAGGCAGAACATGCAATCTCCATACAGAAACGGCAACTGACTTAGCCGGGGCTCAAACCAGTGACCTTCTTGCTGTGAGGCGATTGTGCTACCCACTGCGCCACCATGCTGCACCGCAGGTTAATCAACTGAGGGCTTCCATAGCAATATTAATATCCTTAACCATGCCGCTCTTACCATTAGTTTGCTATAAGTGAATGATGCGCAAATGAAAGCCCCACCCCCTACTCAATATTCCATTTCAAGTTGGAAGTACATCGACATTGAGATAACAGTCTCAGCCATTAGCAACATGCTAATTGAAGCAGCTTAGTCAGCATTTATGTCTGTCAACAAACTTTACTCATCTAGTTCCACGAATGTGTATCTGTTTAGGTTAATAGCGACACCTCTTGCAGCTTCACTGGGCATTACAGAGAAAACCAGATACAGAGCGGAGCACAACACTATTCTTGAACATCACTTCACTACCAAGACAAAAAACCCAGGACAGGTAAGGTTTTCTACCTCATCACATTCAGATTCCTGTCTATATACAGTATGTGTTGGAAAAGTAAAATGTACGCAAACATTTAGGCATCCAATAATTATATTATGGGTGTCATGGTGACGCAGTGGGTAGCACAATCATCTCACAGTAAGAAGATCATTGGTTCGAGCCCCGGCTGGGTCAGTTGGCATTTCTGTGTGGAGTTTGCATGTTCTCCCCGTGTTGGTGTGGGGTTTTTTTCCGGGTGCTCCGGTTTCCTCCACAGTCCAAACACATGTGCCATAGGTGAATTGAATAAACTAAATTGGCCATAGTGTATGTGTGAATGCAAGAATGTATGTATGCATCTGCTGCTCAAAATATATGCTGGATAAGTTGGCGGTTCATTCTGCTGTGGCGACCCCAGATTAATAAAGGGACTAAGCTGAAAATGATTTGTCGGATTGTAAACGCCCCAAGTTAGGCAACTTAGAGGAGTTCAGATCATCCCAGGTATGTAACCTGGGCGTAACATTAGACCAGAAGTCCAGAACTTAAAATTTGATAAACATATTTCAAAGGTGGTTGGAAACGGCTTTTCTAAAATGAAGTCCTCTCTTCCTTCACATTCTCTAGAAATTGCCATGCATGCGCTTCTAACCTCCTGGTTACACTATTGTAACTCTCTTTATTTTCGGCTGCCTTAGTCTCAGATCGCTCGTCTACAGTTAGTGCAAATCGCAGCAGCTAGATTTTTAACAAAAAGCCCGAAATATGCACGTCACTCCTATTTTGAGGTCTCTCCATTTGCTTCCTGTTAGACAAAAAAATCGAATTTAAAATCCTGCTCTTTGTGTATAAAGCCCTACATGGTCGGGCGCCCCATTATCTATCCCAACTGATTGTTGTCTACACTCCACCCAGACACTTGCGTTCCGCTGATCAGTTTTTATTAAAAATCCCTAAGGCCAACTTCAAAAGTAGGGGTGAACGTGCTTTGCCATAGCAGGTCCTCGCCTCTGGAACACGCTGCTGTTAGAACAAAAAAAAAAAAAGGGGTGGGGGGGTAGGGTTGGTGTTTGGGGCGGTCAAACAGTCTTGTTCTTAATCCCGTCAGTGTGGTCAACTGTGGTAGGTAGTATCTTTTAATTAGACAACTTTTTACCAGCTTTTTTTTTTATTATTACTTTTAAAGAGATGGGTGAACCATCTCTTTAAAAATGCATGCAGATGATCAACTTTGACTCCATTTAAGATTAAACTCTATATTAAACTATAATCCCAACATTGCATATCCTGCGACGTGACTATTGCAGATGCACACATTGCGATATCAATGCTGAAACGATATATTGTGCAGCCCTAACTTGAATATTGGTTAGTTGTCTTTACCTATTTTCTGTCCTTGGCCGAAAACTTCTCACATTGTTAGTGCTGTGTAAGCATTATCAAAATTAATTTTACATAGATATAAAAACAAATTTAATCTAAATAGATTGTTGCGTGTTTTGTGATATGCTGTAATAAATTTGAACGTCATTGTTTTTCTTATTTATGTATATGTAGACATTACATGAAACATTATGTCTATGAAAATGTACTTTAAAGTTCTGAAAAAGTCTTGGTAAAGTCATGGAATTTTAGTAGTAAAAATGTGTATGAACCCTGGCATTACTTTCAAAAACACAGATTTCTTTACAACTTGAAAAGGCGTCTTTGATTATCTTTGATTTCTTTGAATATAAATTAAGCCACTGCACTGTTCAGGTCTAAAGCATGCTGGATGTTGGTGTATAAGCGACTTGTTATTCAAATATTTGCTGAATCGTGGGCTGACCGGTAGCTTTTGATGTGGAGGGTCCTTTTATGCTCTCTTATATTATGTGCCCATTGCTGTTATTGTTTATTATGTCCATACTGTTTCCTTGTACTTTCTCTGTAAAGCACTTTGTGCAGCCTTGTAGCAGTTGGAAACGTGCTATATAAACAAATTAAACTTGAACTTGAAAAGAAAATGAAGGAATGAATAATTATATTATTACTTGCTGGGAGTAGTGGTAAGTCTTAGTACTAGTATATCTTAGTAGTTTGTATGTATTATACGTATATATTTTTATTTAATTATTTTAAGTCAAAATTATTATCTCCTTGTGACTATTGTTCTATTTTATATAAATTATATATTTATTAAATGCATACCTTTTAATTAAATGCATACTTGCTCCTTATTTCTATAAGCATTGGTAAAATAAAGCCATAATCATGAAGCATAAACTTTTTTTTTTTTTAATTACATCGATTACACATTGTTTGGAATTTACTACCAGTGCGGCTCATGTCTCTGTTCTGGCCCTGCTGTTTTTCCCATTGCTATCAGGCAGATATTGATGGCCTGTGTAAAAAATGCGGCTGGTCGAGTAGACAAGTGGAGCGCTGGTTCAGGAGGAGACGAAACCAGGACCGGCCCGGGGTTCTCAAAAAATTCAGAGAGGCCAGGTATGAAAAACACATGAATTAATAGCACACGGCTGCCAGAAATAATTGATCCTGATTGCTCAAATGCTCAGTTTTGTAGTCAGATATTCTTGTATTTTACCAAAACCAAGTATTAAAGGTGACCTATTATGAAAAAATCAGTTTAAACAGTTGTGTGGGAACAGTGTGTGAATATAACCAGCTACTAATGGTAAAAATTAATTGATTCTCTTTTTATGACCATACTTGATAACCCTTTGAGGAAAGCCCCGCCCATTAGTGACCATCTCTCCCTCATTAGCATAGACAGCCCTGTGTGAGAAGTAGCTGTCCACGATTACAGTTTTGAATCTGCCACTATGCTGACACATAGGCATTTGTAGCTCCGCCTTCTCCGCACAATCTCATTTGAATTTAAAGCGACAGTAACCAAAACGGCACAATTAGAATTAAAAGCCTATAAGTGTTAGTTTCAGAGAGTTTAAAACATTATTTGATAATTTGAGCTGAAACTTCACATACACACTCTAGGGACATCAGACTTATTTTAAGTCTTGTAAAAAGAGGCAATAAACTAGCCCCTTTAAACTAGCATACCCATTCATTTTTTCCATAGAGAAACAGACATTTAACTAACCCAGGGATGCCCAAACTTTTTTGTATGAAGGGCCAAAAACCAAATATCATTGAGACCCATGGGCCCAAGGTATATGTACCAAATTATATTACATTAAAGATGCCATGGGTAATTTCCTAATTTATTTCATAATAAATCAAGTAGAAAACATTACTTTAAATCTTAACTAATGCAGTATAACTTTTTAAAGTATAACTTGTTGCAATAAAAACATTTATAACACAGTGGAGGTCAATGCTGAATACACTAGTCAAGCAGAATTTGCCTTTGCCTTGATTTGCTCACCAAAGTCTCTGCATTGTTGGATGACAGCATTTACATGTAAACAAAATCTGACTAATTTACAGCATTTAATTGAAACCTTTAATATCAGTTAGCTTTTAACAATAAATCAAACAAAGAATAACATTACATTTGAATCTCTAAACCATCCCCATTATTCTTCCTTCCTTCTCATATGGGATGGCGGCCAAATCAAAGGATACCATGGGCCAACTTTGGCGCCCTAGTTTGGGCATCACTGAACTAACTGATTACCCTAAATGATCAAATGAGCTCTGAAGTTGTTAATCGAAGTTAAAATCTTTCATTCACTAATTTTAAAATAACCTAGCTACAGTAAATAGCATAATTTGTGCAGAAAAACTGCATTACCCACAGTGCTGTGCAAAAAAAGGCAGTAAACTTCAAACGGTTTGAAGTAAACTTGTTAAGTACTGTTTCTGTAGATTCAATGGACAACTTTAAATTAGGGCTGTCAAAATTAGCGCGTTAACGCAGGCAATTAATTTGAAATATTTAATGGGTAAAAAAAAAAAATTAACGCATTTAAAGCAGTTGCAGGTTTTTTTTTATTTCCTGTTGTGGCCGACGTGTGTTCAGGGCCAGCGTGTCCATAGAGGCGATCTAGGCGGCTGCCTTGGGCTGCAGAATAGTGAGTGAACCCCCCGGTCCTCACTTTCATCCGCGACACCCACCGCCTCCCTCCCGGTCCTCACTTTCATCCGCAAACCAGTAACCTTTTATTTCACTTTCGGGGTGAGGGCGGCGTTCCCCGTTCGCCCACAGCGCCAGTTCAGCTTGCTCTGGCATCTGCGTGTGTTTAATGTGAAAAAAATCTGGATGAAGGATAAAATGGATCCATGTAAATGTACTGAAAGTGGCAGATGATGTCGCAGTCCATTCCTCTCTAAGTTGATTCCAAGCGCCCTCAAATGTTTCATTAAGTTTGAAGTGTTTCCCCCCCTACACGCAACTTTTGTAAAGCGTCTGCTTCACGTTGCTGTCAGAATCCTTGCTTGAGAAATACTTAAAGAATGCTTAGTTTAAGCAAATTTTGATACACGCGATCAAAATTTGGTGATGATCTGAAGGGAGTGTGCTCTGTACTGTGTGTACTCTGCGCTCTCTCTCTCTCTCTGTGTGTGTGCGTGCGTGCGTACTGTCTTAGCAACTGGCTAAATGTTAAGGAGAACGAAGCTAAATTGTTTCTACTTTCTAATTAATGTTCTCAACTCGTAATACAACTTTACAATGAGTACAATTGTTTGTATTCAATACTTTATTATAATTATAATTTTTCAATTTCCATATTTGTAATGCCTGTATTTTGGATTTTTTTTTTTTATTTATTTTTGATTCGTGATTAATCATGATTAATCACAAAAATTGTGATGAATTTTTTTTTATCAGTTGACAGCCCTTCTTTAAATTATTATTGTTGTATTTTTATATCATTTTAAATCTTATTATGTCATTCCCAATGCTTCATGGGCTTGTAGTTTTTCCCTTATTAGAGCTGTTAAGTTCACAGTCTTGTATCGTTGTCTTTTTGTCTGATTTTACTTCTGTGTTTCAAATCAAAGTTTGTGAAGTTCCGATTTAACTTGATTAGTCCTTTAATTGTTTAATTAGGACTTTCAAAGAAAACCTATAGGGAGAGTGTCTAAAAACATTGTCTACACTCTAGTTTATTTATTTTTTTATTAAATGCAGTTTCTGATCATGTGAGCTTTCCTCTTATAGTTGGCGAATGATCTTTTATCTGTCTGCGTTCATTGGAGGAATCATAGCCTTGTATGATGTAAGTTTATTCTCATCCTCTTCTCAAGTTTACCTATTAAAAGTTGTCTGTTAACATAAATACTCTAGGATTTCTGAAGTAAGAAATCTATAGACAATTGTCTGTTTTTCTGGCCTGTTGTTTGATATGATTATTGCCATTTAAAGTCCAGGTAAAGTGATATTAAAATATGCGTTCTGAGTTTGTCACACAACAACAACAACAACAACAACAACAACAACAACAACAATGTGTTATTAACCATCCAGCCAAATTTAAATGATAAAAAAGGCAAGTAACTAAAATAAGCTATCAAAATCACAACCAGAACATGGTCATCATTGTGTATAAATATAAAAAATATATACAATTTAATAATAACTTCTCTTTTAAATTAATATTTAATAATCTAATGGGCGACGCAATGGTGCAGTAGGTAGTGCTGTCACCTCACAGCAAGAAGGTCGCTGGTTCGAGTCTCAGCTGGGTCAGTTGGCGTTTCTGTGTGGAGTTTGCATGTTCTCCCTGCGTTCGCGTGGGTTTCCTCCGGGTGCTCCGGCTTCCCCCACAGTCCAAAGATATTCAGTACAAGTGAATTGGGTAGGCTAAATTGTCCGTAGTGTATGTGTGTGAATAGGTGTGTATGGATGTTTCCCAGGGATGGGTTGCAGCTGAAAGGGCATCCGCTGCGTAAAACATGTGCTGGATAAGTTGGCGGTTCATTCTGCTGTGGTGACCCCAGATTAATAAAGGGACTAAGCTGAAAAGAAAATGAATGAATGAATAATAATTTAATCCTGCGATGTAACTATTGCAGATACACACATTGTGATATCGATGCTCAAATTATATATTGTTCAGTCCTACTTTGTAATATGTTTCAGCAATACATTTCAAACATTTATAATGCATTTAGTAACAGTTCTCAGATTTATCTTTACCTGGACTCATGGTGGAAAATAAAGACAGATAAATAACACACAGGAATTGAATTTTGTGTTGTAGTGTTGCTAATCTAAAGGCACAATTTATAGTTCACACAAATAATAAAACTGTTAAAACAACTAAAATTGTTCTTTTTAAATTCAACTAAATGGTACTGAATGTTTATGCATAATTATAATTCTGTTTTTTTTTTTTGAACCATTTGACCATATTGTACTCAACATCTGTCAATGTTTTGTTTTTAATGTTTTGTACATTTTAAAAAAGTAGTCGCAATTACTATTAGAATCAAAAAATGTTTCATTTTATTTTGGAATAATATATATATATATATATATATATATATATA
>CAIGQZ010032222.1:6135625-6147619 GCA_903798205.1 Danio tinwini | reverse complement strand
ATATATATATATATATATATATATATATATGATTGTACTGACATGCGTCTGTAGTGATGAAGTAAATCTGAAGTGAATGGCTGTAATTCATTACACACATGCACTGTTTTAAAACATATTAAACTTGTAAAATCCACTTTTGATCACATTTGATGACGATTGATGATCATAGCGAACTGAACAGACCTTTTATTCCTGGTTGCTTTGCACATGTCCTGTCTTGTTAATAGGATTATAAAAGTTACTACGGAGACATGTTAATACGCAGCTGTCAATCAATTTGTTGGACGGGGAGACCGCACTCCTATGTCAAGTTGCGGTCGGTCTGAAAACCACCTCAATTGGTCCACCGTTTTTATGTTGTTAAATTGAAAAAAAAGCACTGGGTGTGTTTATATCACCCCAATATGACGGTCTATACACAATACCTACACATGTCTGTCCAAACAGCTTGAAAAGTAGATTTTTCACCATAGGTGCCCTTTTAAATATTACAATTATAACAATATCAATAGCAATGCTCGTGAACAATACGCAGCTGATTCAGTTGCTGCCTAGTGACATGAAAAGCACACCGCACTTGTTTTTTCTTGTCAACAAAAAAGGCAATGAGGTGCGCTTCGCATTTTTGGAACGTAAAAGCGTGTTCGGTGTGATTGGCCCCTAAAGAAATATTTTTTTCTGATTGCCTACAGAACAAAACATCTATATACAATGACTTGCCTAATTACCCTAATTTGCCTAATTAACCTAGTTAAGCCTTTAAATGTTACTTTAAGCTAAATTTTTGATTCCTGAAAAATATCTAGTAAAATATTATTTACTTTCATCATGGCAAAGATAAAATAAATCAGTTATTAGAAACGAGCACGGCACGTTGAAAAGACGTAAACAAGAGGTAGGACCCAAATGCATTTAATGAAGAATTAATCGTGCAGAAAAAGAACAGGACATCCAAAAATCAAAGTATCAAAAGAACAATAATAAACAAAACAAGAAACTTGGGTAAGGTACGGCAACACAGCACGTGAACAACATACCATACAAAAAAAACGACTCAGTAACAACAAATGGGTCCAGGGTGTATAAATAATCCAAACAATCAATAGTGACAGGATTCACCAATGTGTGTGATCAGTGGAAGTGAAACCTGGTGTATATGTAGCGGAATGAAGGGATTTGTAGTTCATGACTGAACTGTACTGGGTTGCAGCTGAAAGGGCATCTGCTGCATAAAACATATGCCGGAATAGTTGGTGGTTCATTCCACTGTGGCAACCCCTGATAAATAAGGGACAAAGGGACAATTTTTTTTTTTAAACTCTGCAGTTTACCAAAGTGAACTTTTTAAAATGTTTCTAAAGTTCAAAGCAACATTATGTAATATACATAAAAAAATTACTTTATGCCCGGTGGCGGGTCTGGTGACGTCATCGACTTTCCCTTTAATTTTTAAAGGCCGCGGGTTGCGCAACACCACGGAAGTGGCTCCGTTCGAGAGTGTAGAAGCTATATTTTATGCACATATGCATTACTTCGGTTTTTATTTTACTGTACAAAAGTTATTTACACTTAAATACACAGTATACTGGATACCCGAGCTGGGTATTGAACATTGGTTTATTTTCATATCTTATAGTCATTGACTAATTTTAATGTAATGTTATGATGCCTAAAATGGAAAGGAGATAAAATAAGCAATGTAAACATGTTTCTATAGTTATTATCATCTAAAACTAAGCAGAAGCAAATATGTACTATTTAATATGAATGATCAAAAAGTTATTTTCCCAGTATTCAGATGAAATGTAATAGCTTGGCCATATCACATGATAGAGATAAAATTCTTTTTCCTGGTGTTTGCTGCCTTCTGCTGGTTTCAAGCAGAACTGTCTGGAGATGCTAAAATCTCTAAATGGATAAACTACACCCTTTCAAAAAAGCATTTTAGAATTTTTTTTTTAAATCGCCCAATGTTGAAGTGGTTCATCATAAAACAGAAAAAATATCAAAATATTATTTATTACTTTCAGCAGTTTCTTATGTAAATTCAAAGGGTTTTCTATTCAATTACACTGGAATTTTTCATTTATAGCAATGCATTTGGATATGGAAGGCTTTCAAAATTTGGTAGATGGAAAATACATACAAAAATGGTATAGCACCTCTCATCAGTTGGAATACAATAACTTTTGCATAGATTATGGTAGAGACATTTTTCTTTTTTCCTCTGATTACACACATGTGCAGGAACCGCCAAAATCATTTACAGCAACATAGACCACACAGAACCTAAAAGGTACACTTTCAAATTTGAGTTTATAAAAAAAAAAATACAAAAAGCGCCTCTTTTTAGGTGTTTATTATAACACAGACAGCATGTACAGTTATTTTAAATACTTTCAATAGTGTTATGAAAATTCAAAGGGTTTTCTTTAAAATTATACCAAATTTTTGCATTTACACCTCTGCATGTGGATTTGGGAAGCTTTTAAATTTGGGTAGGCAAAATCCAGGCGGAAATCCCAAAATAGCACTAGACTTTAAAGGGTTAAACTACTACTTTAAAATGAGCTGAAACAACACAATTATTGAGATTTTTTTGGGACAACTTAATTGTTTTATGTTCAGCCCACTTAAATTGGGTAAGGTAACTCTGTGTTGGGACAACATGAACGAATTGTGTGGAAACCTGCATTTTTGTTTACAGTTTAAGGGTGATTCTAGAATTGTGATTTGAAAGGTTTAATAATAAGTCAGTGTTTCCTCTAGGCCCTTTACACAAATCTACTAACTACGTATGGCGTTATTACAATGACAAATGTTGTGAGAGCAGTATTACAAGTCGAGATCACATTCATGTAATATGAGCATGCAAATCTCTGCGCGCCGATTTCCTCTGTTCATGCAACAGAGGAAATGAAGTATAATTATGTAAACTGTGTTCATCATAACTGAAAGCTACGTCATGTTTGCTGGCTTCACGCATCACACACCTGTCAGTCAGTCAGCATGTCACCTTAAAGGGTTAAACAAATAACAAATAACGCACAGCACTACTACGGTTACAGAAAAGTGTGCTCTTTTATAATTCACTTACCTTTAACACGTTTTGGTGCGTTTTTTTTTTTTTTTTTTATAACTCGCTATTTGAAAAATTATCAACGACTGAATGTTTTGAATGAGAAGCTGTAGTGTACCCAAGGTGGGATGAATTTTGGTATGGCACCCCGCCATGGAAGAATAAATGTAGCTAAAACCATATAAGTTAATAACGATGTTCCTTATAATGAACATTGTTATTAACATTAACATTTAACCCTTTTATATATAACATTTAATACTTTTGCATTATTTAACAATATCATATTTCAAGAGTTCACACTTAGCTTATGATCAATAAAGTGTAATTGGCATGCTGTCCCGAGAAAGCCCTGAGCTCGTAATATCCTTGAGCTTGGGGGTCCCACCCATTAAAGAGGGGAGTTTGAGCTCAGGAACGTCTTGAACTTCCCTACTTGTCGCTGTGTGAGAAGTGTAAACTAAGGTTGTCTTAGGTGATAATTTGGTTTAGCCGATTTGCTATGGTGTATGTTTTTAGACGGTGGGAGGAAACCGGGGAACCCGGGGTAAACACACGCGAATACATGGAGACATGCAAACTCCGCACAGAAACGCCAACCAGCCCGATAGGAGGTTGAACCAGCGGCGTTCTTGCTGTAAGGCAACAGTGCTAGCCGCTGGGCTGCCGTGCTGCCCTATAAAAAAAAGGGTGGAAGGGGGCGGGCGGGTGGGGGGGGGACTTTAAGACGAAGATAACTGGAGTGAAAAGCTTTGGTTATTTATAATGTGTCCGTAATCATCTAATAGGGCAGTTACAGTTTACTGTAAATTATACATTTGTTGTATGTCATTCCAGTTTAAAGAAAATGAATGAAATGTGCTTGCAATTCTGCAATGAGTCATATATAACTACAAAAATGACATAGCAGGATTGCCTCACAGCAAGAAGGTCACTGGTTTGAGCCCTGGCTGAGTCAGTTGGCGTTTCCATGTGGAGTTTGCATGTTCTCCCCGTGTTGGCGTGGGATCCTCCGGTTGCTCCGGTTTCCCCCACTAGTTCAAAAACATGTGCTATAGGTACATTGAATAAGCTAAATTGGCTATAGTGTATGTGTGCGAATGCAAGAGTGTATGGGTGTTTCCCAGTGTTGGAAGGGCATCTGCTGCCTAAAACATATGCTATATAAGTTGGCGCTTCATTCCACTGTGGGGACCCCAGATTAATAAAGGGACTAAGCCGAAAAGAAAATGAATGATTGATGTAAGTTGAGATAACTAGAAATCTTTTATAAGATCTACTCAGGTTGTCCCAAGTTTACTAAAACTGGTGCAAAAAACAGCAGACAAAAATGTTTTGATTGTTTACTGAAAATAATTAGTAAAGTTGTAGTGACTTAACAAAGCTCATAAATATTTAACAAGGCAAGCACTGAGGCCATCGGCTCTTCAATTGTTTGATCAGATCATCATAAAGCAGGGTTAAAAGCAAAAGACTGTAAAACATCGCTATACTAGGGCTTAAAAAGGCATTATCCTAGGGTCAAGCAATCTGAATACATTATAAAACAATTTATAAAATGCTTTCAGGCTCAGATCTTAGTGTAATAAGAAAATAGGACTCAAACAAGTAATGAGATTAATTTATGCACCCTATATAGTAGGTCATGTGTTACTATAACAAGTACCATTTAATACTGTTCCCCCTGCTGCATGATTATTACAGGTCATAAAGTTGTGGTGTAAGAAAGTTAATTTTAATTGCAGACTAAAGCAGTTCAAAAGTAATATTGTCTGTTTGGTGTAATACAAGCCGTTAGAGATTCAGTTATTGTCACACTTAAATGTCCTTTTGTGAGTATTACCGCATCAACACTGGCTTTACTGTTCTAGTTAACCATCCCATAATGCAGGTAATACCAGTGTGGGTTGGTACAGTTCATAAACATTTGTAATAATGCTTTAAGTGCTGTATTAAAGATTAAATCCTCTGATTGCTCGTTTTGTGTGTTTGTGAAATGAAGATGTCTCTGCCAAACCTGCTCTGAGCACTATAATATTGCACAAGCAGTAAAAAAACACCTTTAAAATTGTCAATTTTTTTTGTTACAGCCTTATTCCAAAATAGATTAAATTCATTTATTTCCTCAAAGTTCTACACACAATACCCCATAATCACAATGTGAAAAAAAGAGTTTTTAAAATTGTTGCAAATGTTTAAAAAATAAATACCTGAAAAATGACATGTACAGAAGTATTCACAGCCTTTGTCATTGAGCTCTAAATTGAGCTCAGGTACATTCAGTGTTCACGGATCATTCTTGAGATGTTTCAGCAGCTTCATTGGAGTTCACCTGTGGTCAATTCAGTTGATTGGACATGATTTGAAAAGGCATACACCTGTCTATATAAGGTCCCAGGGTTGACAGTGCATGTCAAAGCACAAACCAAGCATGAAGACAAAGGAATTGTCTGTAGACCTCCGAGACAGGATTGTCTCGAGGCACAAGGCTGGGGAAGGTTACAGAAAAATTTCTGCTGCTCTGAAAGTTCCAATGAGCGCAGTGGCCTCCATCATCCGTAAGTGGAAGATGTTTCAAACCAGCAGGACTCTTATTAGAGCTGGCCGGCTGTCTAAGCTGAGTGATCGGGGGAGAAGGGCCTTAGTCAGGGAGGTGATCAATAACCTGATGGTCCCTCTGTCTGAGCTCCAGAGTTCTTCTGTAGAGAGAGGAGAACCTTACAGAAGGACACCCATCTGTGCAGCAATCCACTAATCAGGCCTGTATGGTAGAGTGGCCAAAGAGAAGCCACTCCATGCCTGGAATTTGCCAAAAGGCATCTGAAGGACTCTCAGACCATAAGAAACTAAATTCTCTGGTCTGATGAGACTAAAATTGAACTCTTTGGAGTGAATGCCAGGCGTTACGTTTGGAGAAAACAACCAGCCACGGCTCATCACAAGGCGAATACCATCGCTACAGTGAAGCATGGTGGTGGCAGCATCATGCTGTGGGGATGTTTTTCAGCAGCAGGAACTGGAAGAGGGAAAGATGAATAGAGGGAAAGATGAATGCAGCAATGTACAGAGACATCCTGAATGAAAACCTGCTTCAGAGTGCTCTTGACCTCAGACTGGGGCAACGGTTCATCTTCAAGCAGGACAATGACCCAAAGCACACCAGCAAAATATCAATGGAGTGGCTTCACAACAACTCTGTGATGGTCCTTGAGTGGCCCAGCCAGAGCCCAGACCACAATCCTATTGAACATCTCTGGAGAGATCTGAAAACGGCTGTACACCGTCACTTCCCATCCAACCTGATAGAGCTTGAGAGGTACTGCAAAGAGGAATGGGCAAAAATACCCAAAGACAGGTGTGTCAAGCTTGTGGCATCATATTCAAAAAGACTTGAGGCTGTAATTGCTGTCAAAGGTGCATCAACAGAGTATTGAGCAAAGGCTGTGAATACTGATGTACATGTCACTTCTCAGGTTTTTTATTTTTAATAAATTTGCAACAATTTCAAAAATTATTTTTTTCACATTGTCATTATGGGGTATTGTGTGTAGAATGTTGAGGAAATAAATGAATCTAATCCATTTTGGAATAAGGCTGTAAAATAAAAACCTGTGGAAAAAGTGAAGCACTATGAATACTTTCCGAATGCACTGTATATTAATAATCGTTATTTGTGAGACTTTTGTTAGTATTATTGCATTAACACTGGCTTTTCTGATCTATTTAACCATTCCATTATGCAGTTTATACTGGGTTGGTACAGTTAATAAATGCATTGTAAGTAATGCTTTTTTTAAAATGATGTATTAAAGATTAAAACTACCACTTAACTTGATTGTTTCCAGTTTGGTAGTGATAATAACTGCGTTTACAACCAAATTCACACCTGAAAAATAATTGATATCAAAAATGCACATTATCATATCTGTGGTTTCTAATATTTATTTTGTGAAACAACATGTTTGAGCTTGGTGCCTATAGCAGGTTTGGGAGAGACTTGTTCATTTCACAGACACACAAATGATAATTTAGAGGATTTAATCCCATCATTAAATCTGGTGGAGTCCCAATCATTAAGATAATAAGATATGATCTGCATTTGACAACGGTACATTGCTAATGGATTTATGACTCACATTTTCTGCCCAGCAATGTCAATAATGCAATTTTCATGACTGTCATTCTGAAAAATATCATTTATATTGCTAAAAATGTGTTTAGCTCAGGTCAATGCTATTTATCAATATATATCGAAAAACACTGGACTAATGTGATTTGTTTAAAATCTCTTATGCTCACAAAGACTTCATTTATTGGACCAATATTCCTTAAAAAAGTTAAATATTTTAAGAAAATAAAATATATATATTTTTATCTAATATATTTAAAAATGCAGCACAAGAATGAATTGGAAAGCAGTATTTTCAGCATCACAAAATAAATGAATAAATGATTATAATATGTTGTTATACTACTAGAAACACTTATTAACGCCTCACAGTATGTTTTCCCTTACAGTCCAAACACATGCTCTATAGGTGAATTAGATTAACTAATTTGGCCTTGGTGTATGAGTGTGTGTGAATGAGTGTGTAGAGGTGTTTCTCAGTACTGGGTTCAGCTGGAAGGGCATCCGCTGCATAAAACATATGCCAGAATAGTTGGTGGTTCATTCCACTGTGGCAACCTCTGAAATAGAGACTAAGCCGAAGAATGAATGAATGAATGATTGTTAATATATAATATTTAGTGAAACTGTGATACTTTACTCAGATTTTTTAAATAGATTTTTAAAATTCAAATCTAAATTGTACATAATATTTATAAATATAGTACAATATACAAAGTCTTTGGTGTCACTTGTGATCAGCTTTTACTTGTCAACAATATATGTGATTCTGGACCACAAAACTAGTCATCAGGGTACGGGTTTTGGAAATTGATATCTATAATCATCTAAAATGTGAATATATAAAACCTTTCCACTGATGTTTCTTTGGATAATACTATATTTGTCTATTTTTAAGCTATTTGAAAATCTGTAGTATGAGGGTTAAAAGAAATCATTCTTTAAATTTAAAATAAAGACTGATTAATACTTCTGTGTGACGTGATCGGCGTGACCCATGGCGCCTGCCTTGCACGTAGTCGTGCATTTATACTTCTGCGTGTTGTTTGTGTTGCTCTGCAATAACACTTCCGGAGCTCTAGCTGACCGTAGGTTATGTTCATCTGTATCAAGTTTCTTCACGGGTGTTTTGTTTTTTCTGAACGCTACCTTAATGTACAAGTCGCTAAAACTCGCTCATTCAGAGGCAGCAACTGGCGGACGTGCAACAACTTTAATCATAAGGTAAACACAAAACAAAAGTTTCCATCTGGAGCTCCTTCACGGGACTCCACACTTGTAAACACTCCCTCCACACTCGTCACCGATACCAAGCCGACCAATCACAGAGCTTGCGCTAATCTTCGTTGCGACGTGTAGTTATTTTTGAGTATTTTTGAGAGGTGCGTGTCAGTGTCGGCGTCAGTCATGGCGAGGGGTCTGCGACCGCGTGAAGGCTGCGCCGGACCATACAAGTGTGCTTGACACAAAAGTACTGTATAAATCAGCCTTAAGCTCTAATGGATATGGATACCTAATGGATCAATGGATATTATAAACCTAATATTTCGTTTTAATATATTTACAGAAGCAAATTTACAAAATATGTTCATGGATCTTTACTTAACAATGAATGAAAAATGTATCATTTTGACACACATAATGTATTGCCTATTCCTACATACACTGTGCATAATACATTGATACTAGTTATTATTATTAATGGAAATACTTCCTTAAAGGAGACAAGATGTAATATAAGTCTCTGATGTCCCTAGAGTGTGGATGTGAAGTTTCAGCTCAAAATACCCCACAAATAATGTTTTATAACTCTTTGAAACTGACCCTTTTAGGCTTTAATCCCAATTGTGCTGTTTTGGTGACTGTTGCTTTAAATTCAAATGAGATGGTGCTCTTTTCAAAAGAGGGCGGAGCTACAAATGCTTATGTGTCAGCATAGTGGCAGATTTAAAACTCTACTAGCAGATGACTGCTTCTCACTTAGGGCTGTTTATGCTAATGAGGGAGAGATGGTCACTAATGGGTGGGGCTTTCCCCCGCTGATGACACGTACAAAGGGAGAATGTCAATCAAAGTGTTTCTGCAGACTGTTTTCATCAAGTGTGATTATAAAAAATAGAACTTATTAATTTTTACCATTAGAGGCTGGTTATATTCACACACTGTTGCCACCCAGTCCCTTAAAAAAGTGATTTTTGCAGAGTAGGTCCCCTTTAATTCATGTTAATAGCACTGAAACAAAGCCTGTGATGCGAAGCCATCCCGCATGAATTATACTCCAAACAGAAAGGATGACAACAGCTTGTAACAGTGACTGAGTTATCCAGGTCTGTGCTGTTGTTCTGTTCGTTCCCATTACGCCCTCATTCTGATTACAAATAAGCCCTGCCAGCCTGTATTTATTGGCCATTGTTTGGACTCCAGCTCGCTCTATTGAAAAGGTTAGTCATAATTTAAGAGTGATTGCGCTGGCAGCGTAGATGATCTCTCACAAATGCAGAGTGCATGAGGGATGCCAGATTCAACCACTCCGTACCTGCCGCCTGTTGCTCAAAGGGAAATAATTAGTCGTCATTTAGTGCACATCAGACTGTTCGCATGCATTTGCTACGGATGATGGATTGTGTACTTGCGCATCTGGTTTCTTCAAATGATTCGTTAGGCAAATTTTGTAAAAAGACTGACTGCATTTTCAGATTTCAGAGGTTGTGGTTTTGATTTTCTGTAGTATAGGGAGTTCAAAGATTGGCTTATTTATTTTCTGATTTTCAAATGTTTGACTAAGGTTACTCACATGGGAAAAATATAAGATACTATACTAAAGTAATTTAATTAATCCGTTGATGTATTTCTATACATAGACATACATTATAAACATATAGATACATTCTATGTATGAGCAATATCACATGCGTAGCAGTGTGATATGAGTGTATATCGGCACCGGTTGGAGGCGTGCGTTGGCTTGAGACCGCAGCCGATATACAGCCATATCGCACTGCTACGGGTGTGATATTACGTTTATACAACAGTTCGACGCCATACTCATGTATATAAAAAAGGAAGTAAAACTTGGAGAGTCTCAAAAATCCTTTTGTACAAGGAACTACTTTTTTATCCGCCATTCACTCACATCTGCAGCTAACATCAGAACAGCAGAAACCATTGCTACTTCACAAACGTCACTTTAGAGCTAGTATTTGAATGATTCTCTAGAGTAATGTCTAAAGTGATGACAAAACAGCTGATTTTGCTCACATTTTAAGATTATGCTATCAGTCTACAGAGATTTCCCAGTATTTCTCTGTTGCAATCGGGGAATCACAATAACTAACCCAGAAAAAGCCAAAGCAAAGCAAACACTACCAGATTACTATGGTATAAACACAGCAGTACAACATACAAAAGAGTGATTTTGACTTAGAAAGTCATTTGCCTGTTTTATAATGATTTGATCAGCTGTAGTTTGAAATTTACACTGAGTTTTTCTCCACTAAGGACTTATTATGCTGTCCCTGTCGCCATCCTGTGGCGGAAGGTCAACCGTTTTTTGCTCTGCTCAATGATAGGCTAATGGCCGCCGACGCGCTGTCTCTCAGAAATTATAAATATTTAAAATAGGCACTATCCTTATAAATAAACTGCATAATTGCAATCTAAACAACTACTTTTTCAACTAAAGCCTCAAAAGTACATTATGTTGTCCAACAGCTGCAATATTTGTTAAAACTGTAGTGAGTTGTTTAGTTTCTTTTTAGTCCTAGTGAAGGTGGAGTAATACACAAGGGTGAAGAGGCTGTACGAGTGCTGATATTGTAGAATATCTCATGGCTATCAACCAATCAGATTCGAGAACCAGACAGAGCAGTTGCATAAATGTGTATACACAAACAATACATACAATACAGTATAATACACTTTACTATAGTATGGTTAAAATACTAGTATTTACTTCAAATGACTATAGTTTTTTTATGTGGGTATGATTGTGAACATTAGTTAACTATGATAACATGAGCTAACATTGGTTCATTTCAGTTAACATTTTTAATACACTATTTAAACCAATAGTTGTATCTTGTAATATTTAATACACATTATTAAAAATGCTAGGTTGTATAAATCCAACGTTGGGTCAAATATGAACAATATTTTTAATTCAACATTTTTTCGATCAATATTTGACCTAGCCTTGGGTCAAAACAACCCAGCCTTTTCTAGAGTGCATCTCACCTAACATTAACAAATTTTTACTAGCATGTGCTAATTAATAACCAAATGCTACCGTTTAAACACTGGCAAATAAACACATTCACATCAACTTAGTAACCACATAACAATACTCTAGCAACCACACACCAAGAGCAGAACCCTAGAGCAGTTTTGTATGAGTAGAATGTTAGTTAAAGGTGCAGTATGTAAGTTTGACACCCAGTCGTTAAACTAGGTATTGCACTCCTGGATCAAAACAAACGCAAGCGCGGGTTGCCAGATTGAGTAGAGGAGCGAGTGATTTAAACTGTGTTTTAAATAAAAGCAACGACACGCGATAGAGGGAATATTTTCCATATCAAAAGAAGTTTAGTTTCTAACCAACACCTCGAATTGATATATTAGAAACAGCTTCTATTTCTCACAACTGAACAACATAAACCTATGACAGTGATCACCTCAGGTAAACCTTGAGTGCTTTATTCAGTGTTAAATGCTAACAATGTGAGTTTTTACATGACATGTATTGCCATATACTGAAAGCAGCAGCAGATAGTTCACCTCAGATCTT
>CAIGQZ010032222.1:6107936-6120596 GCA_903798205.1 Danio tinwini | reverse complement strand
TATATATATAGGCCAAAATTACATTTATAACTAATAATTTATTAATAACACACTTAAAAACATTTTGTACTGAAGTGTACATGTGTTTTCATGTATTAAATAAATATCGAATCTAATAATCTAATTAAATGGCAAACATATATATGTTTAAACCTACAGGCTAATTCCCATATTTTATGATCTGAATCATAATAATAAATATATATTTTTTTTATTTAATTTTTTAGCTGACAGTTAAAATGAATACATTTAACAGAGTGGTTCCGTCACTGTGTTTAATCCTGTGCTTGACTCTATGGTCTAGTTGATGTCACATGCACTGTAATGTGTTTTATATTCATAGTTCATTTTGAAATAAATTAGCAAAATGTTTGTTAAGAGTTATATTTTTTCTGGAGGAAACACCTGTGATTATGAGGTGAGCACCGAGGAAACCGTAGACGTGAAACCCGATTGCTCCTTCATGACATTGGGGTACAAGTGATACACATTTATCTATAGCAAAGAACTGCAAATATGCAGATGACAGATATTATAACTATGTATAAATAAACACACACCTTGTTCTCTCCCTCTGCACAGCTGTTTGCTTATCAAATGAAACAAAAGACGGGGAGGTGCCGAATTTTGCTGCCAATTTCTTATCAAATTTAAGGGGGACAGAGGCGATAATTTAGTGTACAGTTTATGAGCTAATCACAAAAGTTTTAGGGGGGCTGAGTAGAAATTTAGGGGGGCTACATCATTTTAGGCATTTTTTTTTACGTTTGCTGTTTGTTCAAATTATTTATTTAATATGAGCTGAAACGACACAATTCTTCTTTTTGATTTATTTTCAATTGACTTAAATTTGTAACAGCTATTAAATTAACTTAATTCATTTATGTTGTCCCAACACAAACTGATTACGTTGAACCCAGCATTTTTTTACAGTATAGGAACTTGTGCAGCTGTCAGTGCCCAAAAATCCTGTCCACATAGACAGCTGACTAGGCAACATAAGCCACATTCTTTATGAAATGTGCTGCCTAAATAGACATCATTTGGGGGCATTTTATTATGCAGATATTATTAGGTATTTTCACACACTCTTTGTTCTGTTAGTGCATGTGTGCGCACTTAATTGAGCGGTGCTCAGAAATACTGTGTAAATATTCAGCTTACTAGGGAACAGACGTCAAATTCATTCTGTAATGAGCGGCTATCTAGACAACATTTAGTTGCATTTATGCCCATTTTTGGCATTTTAGACATTCTTTTGGCTGTAAGTGTGTGTGAACTTGTGCAACCAATGGCCAAAAATGCTGTCTAGACATTTTTACTAGTACACAGAAGTCATTCACTGTGTGGTGAAGAGCATATTTTTGAGTGGCATGCAACATTTTGGGGTGTGACATTTAGGCATTTTAGGGGTAATTAGGCATGGGACAATAGTAGAGATGCCACAATTCTCAATACAATATTGAACCGTTCGGTACGACATCCACGGTTCAATACGCGCCTGTGAATTGCGTTTTTTCCGGTTTTACGTTTAAATAATTTATGTGCGTTTTATTTCTCTCCGAATAGACTGTTTGTGTTGGCCTGTAAGTCTACGAGCTGAGATGAGGAAACTCCTCCCCGCGAGTAAATATTCAATCACTATGCTCTAAAGTTAAGGGGCGCTCCATCATCATTCCACACTTTAACATGGTGAGCGGCGGTAAAGTGAGGCAGCACTACAAGGAAGCGCCGGTGTCTTTCAAATCCGCGGTGTGGGGACATTTAGGTTACACGTATAGACTAATTGAACGAGAACACTTCCAACATGACTGCACATCTGCGGCGCCATCACCCAGCAATATCACTGTCTGAAGGCAGAACAGCAGAGAAGGTAATAAAGTCCTCCATAAAACAACAATCCCTTGCCGAATCCTTCCAGCAAACATACCCAACTGGTTCCGAAAGACACATAAAATAACAAAGGCAGTGTTTAGTTTAATTAAGATGGTTTATTTTTATTTATTGAAGTACAAATATGTTAATTTGATATGGTCAATTTATGTTTATTAACTTCACATGCATGTTTATTTTTAAAATGTAGGAATTTATGTGTTGCCCAGTTTGTACTTGGGCTACCAGCAGCTGTGAGATTTCAGTGTTAATTTTTTCATTATACAATACACTAGGAACTAGTGTACCTTTCTTGGCTTTGAAGTAAAATAAAGTAGTATTGCAATAAATCGTTTTTATTTTTTCTCTTTCTTACTGTTCCTATTGCCTAAGCACAGAATAACAACAACAAAAAATCACTTCTGTGTCAAGCCATCTGAACCGAACCGAACTGAAAACCGTGTTTAAAAACCGAGGTATCTATTGAACCGTAAGCTAACTGTATTGTTGCATCCCTAGACGATAGCCATTTTCAAGGTATAACGCGGTTTGGAAAAAAATGGCAAAAATTTCTGTTATACCGTTCCTATGGTATATGTAAGTTTTTTTTACGTTTCTTTTTAGTTTTTAGGACTCCAGCAGAAAAGATATCCAAAGATGCTGTTTTAAGTTGTAAAATTGAAATTAGTGTTTTTGAAACTAATGAAGACAGCAGAACGATTCAACGATTCATTCAAATTATTTAGCCTGACATGTTTAGTGTTCCAAAATATTTTAAATGTTTCTCAAAATAAAATATAAATTGTGAAAATATTGTGTTCAAAGGGGAAAAAGTTTCAGTTTTTTACTCAGACATTTAAAAAGAATATGTTTTAGAGCAGTAATCACAATATCGTGAAACAGTGATATTTTTATCCAAGGTTATCATACTGTCAGAATCATATACCGGCACATGTCTAGGTGTAATGTTGATAATCATATGCTCAAGAGCAAATATGAACACACCTAAACAGGCAGCTAGATAAAGTGAACTGTTCTTCTGAACTCTAGTGAGCTGCCTTCCTAGAAAGCATTTTTAGTCACTCATCTTGGCAAAGACTGCATGTTATGTCATAGAAATGAGAGTGCATGTAAGCGTGAGCCATTGTTTTATTATGGCCAACATACTGCCTAGGTAGGGAGCCAAATAGCATGTTTTCTATACTCTAGTGAGCTGCCTTTCTCTAGATACTCATCTTGGCAGAGATGGCATGTTACGTCATTGAGTGCTGAGAGTGCACGTGAGTTCATGGAACTCTATGATGCACAGAAATTATAGTCAGCTTACTTACTAGCATACAGAATTGATATCTGTACTGAGCAGCTAAACTAGATGATAGTTGCATCCCAAAGTTACGAGTTTAGTGTTGTACCAAATGCAACACTAAAGTTTTTCTTTTTCTTTACTAACTGGAAATTAAAATAGTTTACCAGTAAACTTTTAACGAAATAAAATAAATGACATGAAATAAATAAGCAAAGTAGAAAATAGTTTGTTTGTTTGTTTAGACTTTATTAATTCCAAAGGGAAATTCACGTCACAGCAGAGCTGTCCGTATTATAAAATAAATTGCATATATAAAAAGGCAATAATATTTATAAAATTACATTCATAGTTTCAGGCAACGAGAAAACACGAGTCCATACAGTCTTAATGCTGTTAAAATTCTGTATAATTCATCTAGTATGACTTTGGTTATACAATCTGATCACTGTTGGTAAAAATGACTTCCTGTATTATTCCCTATAACACCAGGGCTGAATTAATCTTGAGCTAAAAGAGCTTACACACTCTTGGACTGTATCAAAAATCAGGCAAGTACAAAAAAATTCACTCATTCTTTTTAAAATTTCCTGTTTGGATCCTCTAATAGACTAGTAGTTTTCCAAATGACACACTATGCGCTTATACACAAATTTTAGGCACATTATTGCATGTGTAAATATAATTAACAGAAATATATTTTAGCTCAGGCGACGCAGTGGAGCAGTAAGTAGTGCTGTCGCCTCACAGCAAGAAGGTCGCTGGTTCAAGCCTCGGCTGGGTCAGTTGGTGTTTCTGTGTGGAGTTTGCATGTTCTCCCTGCGTTCGCGTGGGTTTCCTTTGGGTGCTCCGGGTTCCCCTACAGTCCAAAGACATGCAGTACAGGTGAATTGGGTAGGCTAAATTGTCTGTAGTGTATGAGTGTGAATGAGTGGATGCTTTCCAGAGATGGGTCGTGGCTGGAATGGCATCCGCTGCGTAAAATCGTGCTGGATAAGTTGGCGGTTCATTCTGCTGTGGCGACCCCGGATTGATAAAGGGACTAAGCCGAAAAGAAAATGAATGAATGAATGAATATTTTAGCCCAAGACCGGTTACTCAAAGCTGAAGGTAAGCTCGGCTGAACCTGGATGAGAGACCACATGGGAAAACCAGGTTGCTGTTGGACATGGTGTTAGCGAGGCCAGCAGGGTGCGCTCAACCTATGGTCTGTGTGAGTCCTATTGACCCAGTATAGTGAGCCTGGATGGGAGACCACATGGGCAAACCAGGTTGCTGTTGGAAGTGGTGTTAGAGAGGCCAGCAGGGGGCGCTCAACTTGTGGTCTGCGTAAGTCCTAATGCCCCAGTATAGTGAAGGGGACACTACACTGTCAGTGAGCGCCGTCTTTCGGATAAGACGTCATAAAAAATTCCATGGCACTTGTAAAGAGTATGGGTGTAACCCCGGTGTCCCTCCATCCAAATCCCCCCATCAGCCTTTACCAATCATGATAGGGATGTGCGATTTGGGGAACATATCTAATTGTGTTTTTTTTAACAGATATTGCGATTTAATTTTGTATTCAAGCTTCAGCTCAATAATCTGTATCGTAGCTTCTTGCTGCTAACATTCAGTAAGTGTTAGTTAAAAAAGAACTGAGAAGATACTAACTTACTCCAACTTTTATTCAAATTTGTTTATAAATATTCAGAAATAAACCACAATTTTTTTCTCTAGAGCAAACAGTAGTGAGTTATGGCATTAGTTATCTCCTGGTGCCTTTGTGATGTTTTTTCATATGGTGTAACAGCTGCAAACAACTCTGAAATTGTACTTTGCTATCGTTAGCTACTAGATTAAATGTCACTGGCAATACTTTTAGTTGGCTTTTTAGCAACACACTGCTCATTTAGCTGCCTGTGGTGCTTTTTAAGGTGCTGCTTGTTGTATTTCCTTGTGCCTTGGCAACAATTCTGCAACAGCTCTTACAAATTACCTGTTTTTGTTCGGCGACTGTGACTTTGAAACCAGAATATTCCCATATTACCGACATGCAGTTTTTCTTTAATATGAATGCGGCAGACGCCAATTGTTTCATTGTGGGTGTTCCACATAGTTTGGTTGCGCAAATCTGATTGGGCGGAACAAAAGTGTGGTCATTCAATTGGCTAGTAAGACTGTCACACACAGAAGGCAGTCACGCATTTGCTCTAGGTGGGGGAAGTTATATAGTACATATATATTTCATATTACAGCCTCTTGCGATTAGCTAATTGCAGGGTTTCAAATCGCTATTGCGATTCGATTTCAATTAATCACACAGCCCTATATCATGGTCTCTGTCTCTCCACTCCACCAATAGCTAGTGTGTGGTGAGCGCGCTGGCGCCGTTGTCCTGTGGCTGCCGTGTGGAGAGACCCCCCTCATGATTGTGAAGTGCTTTAGGTGCACGATAAATGCACTATATAAATAACATTACTTACATTTTAGATATAATTTAGATTTTTTTTATTATGCAATATCTCCATTTCGGCGACACAGTGGCTAGCACGTTCGCCTTACAGCAAGAAGGTCGCTGGTTGGAGCCTTGGCTAGGTCAGTTGGCGTTTCTGTGTGGAGTTTGCATGTTCTCCCTGTGTTTGCGTGGGTTTCCTCCGGGTGCTCCGGTTTCCCCCACAGTCCAAAGACATGCAGTACAGGTGAATTGGGTATACTAAAATTGGCCGTAGTGTATGAGTGTGTGTGTGAATGAGTGTGGATGTTTCCCAGAGATGGGTTGCGGCTGGAAGGGCATCCGCTGCGTAAAACATATGCTGGATAAGTTGGCGGTTCATTCCGCTGTGGTGACCCCAGATTAATAAAGGGACTAAGCCGAAAAGAAAATGAATGAATTAATATCTCCATTTCAGGAGTGCAAGTGAGCTCAATCAGCTACACTGAAAAAACGATTCATTGGATTTACACATTTTCTTAAGGTAAGTGGTTGTAAACAATTTATATGGGCTGAATAATAAAAAAAAACTAATTAAAATTAGTAATGCTCAGCATAATTTGTTTGTTTAAATTGAGCTTATATAAATTGTTTGCAACAATTTCCAATGAACCATTTTTTTGTGTATTATTATGCCCAACATATTGTACTCTAGTGAGCTGTCTTCCTAAACAGCAACTTTAAGCAGTGATCTTGGCAAAGATTGTGTTACGTCATAGAGTGCTGAGAGTGCATGTGAGCTCATGCAACTGTATGGTGCACAAAAATGATGTCTAGGCAGCGAGCCTGCTGTGTTTTTAGTGTGCACTTTTTATAGTTCTGTGTGCAGTTCATTAGTCACTTTTATTTCATGCTCTTTTTGGTGACTTCTGTAGCTTGTCTCCATTTCCGTAACTTTATTCCCCCTCTAACCACAGACAGACTTGTAAACTGAACTGTAACTTATAAAACCAGTGCTGTACCTAGAAATTGCCCCCTCATTCCCTATTCCCTACATTAGTTCACTAATATGGTCAATATAAAGTAGTGAATGAAAACTAGTGAGTGAATTGGAGCACTGGAAGGGATGCACTTTTCTGATTGAAAAATCTCTCAGATGGATTACATTCGGGCGGCCGGTAGAGGTGTGAACCTACACTGGTCTCACAGTTTGGTTCTGTTATGATTATCATATCATCCATTCGGTTCACTTCGATATCTCGGTGCATCATGGTAATTGACAATACTTTCCATAAACAGTTTAATATTTTACATAGCAACACAATAATTCTTGTATATAATTTATAATTTATACATATATTTATATATTATTTGTAATACAATTTTGTTCTTTAATACAAGCAGTGAGATATATGTACTGTACCCTTCATTTTACCTGCTCAAAGAAAACTCTTTTTGAATGCAATAAACCTAAAGTACATACACAGAGCAATATGAGCCTTTATAGCAAATAAACTAAAGCAGGGTTCAATGCTAAGGATTTTTTTTAATAAAAAAAAATTCATGTATTTTTTAAGGAAAATTATTTATTAAATGTAAAAAAAAATTAAATTGTTAAATATTTATTTAAAAATTAAATAACTGCTTTCTTGTATGTAGTTTCAAATAAAATTATTACTCCAGTCAATATTGCTTTTATTACTATTACCATTAATAATAATAATGACAATAATAATAACAATAATAACAATAATAACTAATATTAGAGTAATTTCCGAGGGAACATGTGACTCTGAAGACTGGAGTCCTAAAGCTGAATGTTCATCATTAAATCACTGGAATAAATTATTAAATTAAATGATAAACTTTAAACAGTACTTTTATAGTGCAATAGCATTTCACAATTTTACAATGTGTGCTGTATTTATGATGAAATAAATGCAGCCTTGGTGAGCTGGAGAAGCGTATTGTAAAACATTTAACAATCATACTGACCCCAAACTTTTGACCAATTGTGTATATAATATTTTATAAGCGAAAATGTGCACTTTAATTTTGACATTCACAGACATTGAAATATAAATCAGAGAGGTCAGACTTTCTCATACAGAGCCTCATTTCAGTTGTCAAGTTTTGTAAAAATCTATCTATTGAATTAATCAATCTATTAAACAAACGTTGGCTAGATTTCTGCATTATAGGCTTAAATTATAGAGAGAAATGACAGATGAACCGAGATTGCATCAGATCATGAAGCAGATCACTGTTGATCTTTCTTTCGAGCTGTCAGTGCAGAAATGAACTAAACAACAGGTTAAATACAACATATTATAAGATTAAAATATGGAAAAATTATCAGCTGATAACTTCGGTCAATGTTCCTAACGGATAAACAGCACTCTGTAATATTTCAGCATGCTTTCACTTTCGCATTAGACATGAAACGCACATTTACCAGTAGGAACGACATCTCGCCCTGCTCATCATTCTCTTTACATATAGCTGTATATATGGCTTTTACACAATCATAATATGCTGTGATATAGCCTGGGTCGTTAGTTTGTTGGATTGTTTTGATTTCTCACTACAATCGATCTGCTCAATCGAGCAGAGACCACCTCATTTAGGCGATCTTTGACAGATTACCGACTGGATCACATATGCCAAACAAACCGTGCTAACGGGGGAAAGGAAACAGATTCCGAAACAAACGTCTATGTGTGAAAACACCCTAAGATTGTATTTGCACGCAATTCACAGACAGTCGCAACCAAACTAAACATTTGTGACAAGGCAGCACTAGCCCAATTGGGCCAGTTACCATTCTGTACAATGGCCCGAGTTTCTCGCACGCTGGCCCCGGGCCATCGGGCAGTCCTTATTGTCGAGCCCTGTAATGTAAATATTATCCCGCTTGCTGTTTGAGCATTGTCGAGCGAGTTCTTAAGCGCCTATGATTGATCACACGCTCAACATAAAAGGGTGCGATTGGATCTAACGGTCAGGGGTGCATTTCCCAAACAACGGCTTAACTCGCAGGTCACTACGCGGTTACTATCATAGTAAGATGCATCATTTGGGAAATGAACGATGTAGTGACGAGTGTTTCCCAAAACCCGTAGTTTCTCTGTCGCAGATCCATCATTTGAACCATGTTAGTTATAACGTAAAACGCCCATAATGATGCTTTAAACGGGGTGGAGTAACAAATTCTTTAGAGAAGAACCCCATAATTTCTTTGTGCAAATTATATTGATTTACACGCACACACATAAAAAAAATCTAATATTAGTTTTGGTAAAAACATGTACTCGTTTTCTATATTAATTGAAATATATGTAAATGGCACATATAGGGCCTGTGTTACCTTTACAAATATTATTGAGAACATTACATATTCTATTCTAAAACATAAAATCACTTACAAAAGCTAACACGTATTCTAATCTCATATATAAATCATAAATAAATAAATAATGAGACTATTTGTTAAGAAATTAAATTTAATATTTATTATTTTTTAGGAAATGAAAAAAATTCACTTTAATAGTAATAATATTAATGATGATGATGATTATTATTATTATTATTATTATTATTATTATTATTATTATTATTAAGTAGAATATTGTTTATTTGTTTTTTATATTTTGAAAAGTCTACTTTTACAATCTGACACATGCAAACCACTGCAGAAATGTTCTAACCAACAGGTCCATGTCATATACAGAACAGATACTTAATAAATAACCTACTATAAATTAAAAGCATTAACGTATGCTATGTTTTTTGTTTTCACAAGGTTTGGAAACGTAACATAAACTCCGCTTTTAAATAATAGCTCACCTATAGCTTTCGGCATGAGCCATGGCTATGTTCAAAATGACATCAATGTTTTCAAAGTGCACTGCACAATTGTAAACATGAAAATCACTAAAACTGAACTGTAAAAATACTTTGAAAGCAAATTACACTTAAGAGTGATGACTTTAATATTTTTTTTAAATAATTCCAAATTTAAATGCTGTAACGTTCTAAATTAATAGGGCATAGGGGGGATAGCTATGATTAGAACACAGCCAGGAACTATGTTTCTAACTACAGCTCCAGAGGTGTAGTTGCAAGCATACAAGTTTGCAACGCAGTTTGCGAATGTTCGTTGGAACGATGGATTTGGGAAATGGCAAATTAACAAACTATGTTTGTAACGACAAAACCTGGGACCTTATTTGGCTAACAATGATTTTCGGAAACGCACCCCAGCACGGCTCTGGTGCTGTTCAGCAAGCACAGTGACATGGACACTCATGTTAAATGGCAGCTGCAATCAGCTGATACAACATCAGTGTTGCCAACTTTGCGCCTTTATCGCTATATTTTGTGACTTTACAGACCCCCTTTGTGACTTTTTTGGTGTTACTGGAGGTTTTTCATAGACTCTAACCTGTCCATACTGTACCGTTCCTACTCTTCTCAACGAGTTGCGGGTGATGCCATCAGTCTGTCCCCCGCCTCAGAGCACTCACATGTGGTGTGAGGTATTTCCCTCGTACTGCAAACTGATCTGCTTCTCCTTTGTTTTAAATTTGCCAATTTAATTTGATTGTTTATTCTTTTCGTAATCCCAATCTCAGATATTTTAGTGACAGTTTTGGAACTAGTCTATTGAGTTTATTATGTCTGAGAGATGACTGCAAATTCACTACACATCTACACCGATATACTGTATATATGTAAACAGCAATAAATGTAGTTAAATTGACATGCATACATAAAGCATAGTGCAAATATAAATACCTCTTTATTAACCATAGGCTGTTAAACTGAAACAGTTGGACGTGATGACGTCAGTAATATGTAAAAAACGCATGACGCAATCTAGCGACTTTTCGGGCAGAGCTTACCGCCTTTTCATTGAAAATAGTTGGCAACACTGTCTATTACAGACGGTGATGCAGTGGAGAAAACTCGCTCTGCAGACACGCTTGTGTCTGCTTTCACAAGTAACGTTATTGCTGTAACAGCCGAGAGAGGAGATAAAACGTTACCTCACAAACATGCCAGCAGGTCAAAGGGGCCAAAAAGAGTAAGACAGCTTTCATTTTTTTAATAGCTGGGTTCTGATGTACTTCCCTGTCAGTAAAAGACTGTCCAGCAAACTCCTAAGCAGGGAATTGTGCACAGTTATCTGCTTTTTAGTCTCCTGCCTTGCCATAGTAAGCTACCGCCATATAACGCATATGTGATAAATGACGTCAGTACATAATAACTGGTTATTATATTCGCGTATGCATTGTGGTGCATCAAAGAAACAATTAATTTTGACACCCCTAATGGCACGGTGGCTCAGTGGTTAGCACTGTCGCCTCACAGCAAGAAGGTCGCTGGATCGAGTTCTGGCTGGGTCAGTTGGCATTTCTGTGTGGAGTTTACATGTTCTCCTCGTATTCGAGTGTCCACAGTCCAAACACATGCACTAAAGGTGAATTGGATAAACTAAATTAGCTGTACTGTATGAGCGAATGTGAATGTGTAGAGGTATTTCCCAGTGCTGGGTTGCAGCTGGAAGGGCATCCACTGCGTAAAACATATGCTGGAATAGTTGGGGGTTCATTCCGCTGTGGCAACCCCTTATAAATAAGGGACTACGCCGAAGGAAATTTAATGAATGAATGGAGGTCTAAAAATGTTATGGAAGTTATTAAGATCTTAAAAAAAAACATACAAAATATAGTAGTGAATGTTTCTGCTTATGATCAGCACTGAAACTAAGTATTTGGATGTGAAGTTGTTTTTTCCACTTTTAATAATACGTTTCATGTCTCCCAGTGCAATCTGCCATGTACGAGACAGATGTGGTCGTGCCACAGGAGCTGCAGCCGGATGAGGTGCACCTGCTTTCGGGAGTTTACAGATGGAGCAGAGGCCGCAAACGCCGCTCGGACCCTCAACAGGAGGACCATCTGTTCCTGCGGCTTCCGGCTTTTGGAAAGGAGCTGTACTTGGAGCTCCAGAGAGACGCCTCTTTTCTCACCGAGGGGTTTGTGACAGAGGAGAGGAGGGAGGAGGGCAGCGTTCAGCATGAGCCTCTTCCAAAGGTCCGCCGGTGTTTCTATACTGGGGCCATCCTCAATCACACGGACTCCTTCGTCTCGTTGGACACTTGTGGAGGACTGGTGAGTGGTGGAGACTGCTGTAAACATATGGATTTGTCATTTAAAACATGTCTGGGATGTATTTATTTATTCATTCATTTATTTTCCTTCGGCTTAGTCTCTTATTTGTCAGGGGTTGTCACAGCGAAATGAACAACTATGCCAACTATTCCGACATACGTTTTACACAGCGAATGCCCTTCCAGCCACAACCCAGTACTGGGAAACACCCATACACTCTTACATTTACATACGTACTTATACACTATGGTCAAATTAGTTAACCCAATTCCCCTATAGCGCATGTCTTTGGTCTGTGGGGGAACCCGGAGCACCTGGAGGAGCATCCGCCGTGTAAAATATATGCTGCAATAGTTAGTGGTTCATTCCGCTATGGCAAAGACTATAGACCTTTTTACTTAGAATGCAAAATTACTCATTATGCTTTGCGTAAATGCGCAGGGAGAATGCTAAGAACTTCCGGTCGGCAGCTGAGGTGTGTAAACAGTCACATTTGGACAGCTTTGAAACGATAGTTTTAAAAAATGTGATCTAACAGGATGAAAAACAACTGCTGAGGCATTTTCCCCTTGTTGTCAGACGGCATCTTATGCCATTTAAATGGAGCCTCATCATCGCTAAAGTCAACATTTTCTTTTGAATATATAACCAACCCAATCAAATATAGTTCACCAAAATGTTTGACACACACACGTAGCCTACTGTACAGTCCCATTAACACACTGATTTAATAGATGTGACAGTAAAAATAAAGTGACGTTTTGAAATGACAGAAAAACACAAACCGTGGTAAATACAACACACTAAATGAAACATAAACGGCTCGCGATTAGAATAAACAGCAAATCAATAGACCAAGATGGCGGCGCGTACACATCGCGAGGCTCGGCGTCTCT
>CAIGQZ010032222.1:6048704-6065039 GCA_903798205.1 Danio tinwini | reverse complement strand
CAGTGGCGACAGCGGTGAGGAAAAAACTTCATCAATTGGCGAAAGTGAAGGATTAAAAAACCTCGAGAGAAACCAGGCTCAGTTGGGCACGACCATTTCTCTTATGGCCAAACGTCTTGTGCAGAGCTGCAGTCTAGGCGCCGGAGGCTGGACTCGTCTGTCCCTGGAGCGTCACAGGAATCAGTTTCATGCTCTCCACTTCTCTATGACCACCACAGCAGCTGCTCAGGATACGGCCTGGTCCAGGATTATTGAAACTTTGGGATCATCTCTTCACAAGTCTTGGATCGCATTCAGTGGCACTGCATAATCTATGGGGGCTTCGGGATGAGTATCCCCAGGTGGAAATAGAGAATAAAGAGAATAATTAGCGTAGCTGCTGTTCATAGGCTATATGCATCATACTGCTATGTGATGCACTGAGTGTATGCATTACTAAAAAGATAGGTATTTAATCTAGTTGAACTGCGAGAGTGTGTCTGAGCCTCGGACATTATCAGGAAGGCTATTCCAGAGTTTAGGAGCTATAAATGAGAAGGCTCGACCTCCTTTACTCGACTTTGCTATTCTAGGTACTACCAGAAGCCTTGAGTTTTGAGATCTTAAAGAGCGGGTTGGATTGTAGCGAGACAGAAGGTTGGTTAGATAAACAGGAGCTAGACTGTTTAAAGCTTTATAGGTAAGAAGCAATGTTTTATAATCAATATGAAACTTAACAGGCAGCCAGTGTAAGGAGGATAAAATTGGGGTGATATGATCATATTTTCTAGACCTGGTAAGAACTCTGGCAGCTGTACTAGCTGAAGTTTATTACTGTAAGCATTACAGTAATCCAGCCTAGAAGTCATAAAAGCATGGACTAGCTTTTCTGCATCTGAGATGGATAGCATACTTCGTAACTTATAAATGTCTTTCTGCAGGTTTAGAATCAGATTTTTCTGGTAAGAAAAGGCTTAAGCAGGTGAACAAATTTTGGGTGGGTTTAAAATCAGTTTGGATGTTTTGAATGTGCATTTTATGTTAAATATTTAACAAAAACCAAGTATGTCATCAATTCATAAATAGCTAAACATTCATGAGTATTTTTTAATCCAAAGTTGTGCTGGTTAAAATTAGTTCATGCACTGTGAGTTGTCAAGAACTTACAATGAACAGCTGTAACAAATAAACCTGTTGTACAATAAATGTGGTTTATTCTGTGTTTGTGTATTACTAAATACATTAATTACTATTAACTAATAAAACCTTAATGTAAAGTGTTACCCATTTTTGTACTTTTTGAAAAGCTATTGCCCAGTGACTATTTTTCTCCTGAGAGTGCATAGTAATTACCTTCTAATTAGTTACTAATAAACATATTAGTTACCAATAACTTTTGTCAGGCTTACTCACCTCCATAGAACAACTCATATATCCTACAGTTGTGTGATGCATTGTGTGTATGCTTTACTAAAAAGATAGGTCTTTTTATAGGTCTTTAATTTGAACTGAAAGTCTGAGCCTTGTTTATTAGCAGGAAGGCTATTCCAGAGTTTAGGACCGTATATGAAAATACCCGACCTCCTTTAGTGGACTTTGCTATTCTGGTTACTATGATGTCGTTCCTTTTCATACTTACCAGCTACCAGCTTTTGGTCGGTGAATTTCTGGTGAATTTACGTGAGAACAGCAGCACGAATGGCACTCGCCAGAGAAATTTGAGATTTCAAAAAGCACACACAGCGGCCTTTGGTGGATTTGCAAAAACTAAATCTGCAAAAAAAATCATACCTCGTGGGACTTATTTGGCGCTCTCCAGAAATGTATACAGGGGTACGTAATCGGAATGAGCCTGGGTTGGACATTCTTTAATATGAAATTATTTAATAATTTTAAACCTCTGCACAATACCTTTTTTCTTCTGCTCATTTGTGTCTTTTGCCCTTCATTATAAACCATTTTAGGAGTAACCTCTGAAAGTGGATACATAATGTCATCAAGAATGCATGAAATACTATATGGAAGAAAGATGTGTTTTTTCACTGTCATCTTTAAGCTGATCTGCTCTATAGAAAAATAGGTTTATTTTCTTTTATGCACCAGTTTAACCTCCTTCATACAGTATATTAGCATGAATACCACACACACAGAGGAGAGTGAGCAGGTGTAGGTATGCGGTTTATGTTTCCCCTTCAGCACAGAAGCATTATTTATAGTCAACCACAGCATTTTCTCCATTACGGCCCCTCACAAAGCTTTAGGGGACTGACTGAGAGATTTATTTGCAGTTACACAGCCATATTAATTGAATTTTGGTATGGACACTTTAGCGTCATGACCCAAAATCGGGTTAAATGCTTAAATGCGAGTAATTATTAACTGCGGCCAAAAGTGTCAATGGCTAGATTGAGTTTTATTAAGACATATGACTGTCCAACAGAGTGTTAAAGGAGTAGTTCGGTCAACAATCAAAGATCTGTCATCATTTATTAACCCTCACACATGAAATCCTTCTTAAAGCATACAAATCAAATTTTTTCCAGAAGTAAAGTCGCATATTAAATTGAATACGAAAAAACAAACCTTCTACACCATTATATTTCAATGGTTAGACCCACACGGAATCTGCACTCGCAGAAATCTGCATTTTTTTAGCCCATCATTGAGTTTAATTATTTCACAGTTGAAGTCAGAATTATTAGCCCCCCTGTTTATTTTTTCCCCCCAATTTCTGTTGAACGAAGAGAAGATTTTTGTCAACACATTTCTAAACATAATAGTTTTAATATCTCAGCTCAGCATTTATTTTATCTTTGCCATGATGACAGTGAATAGTATTTGACTAGATATTTTTCAAGAAACTTCTATACAGCTTAAAGTGACATTTAAAGGCTTAACTAGGTCAATTAAGTTAACTAGGCAGGTTAGGGTAATTAGGCAAGTTAATGTATAATGATGGTTTGTTCTGTAGACTATCGAAAAAAAATATAGCTTAAAGGGGCTAATAATTTTGACCATAAATTGTTATTGAAAAACTAAAAACTGCTTTTATTGTAAGCGAAATAAAACAAATAAGACTTTCTCCAGAAGAAAAAATACTATCAGACATACTGTGAACATTTCCTTGCTCTGTTAAACATCATTTGGGAAATGTTTTAAAAAAGAAAAAAAATCAAAGGAGGGCTCATAATTCTGACTTCAACTGTATATGTTTATTCAGTTTTTATATTAATATAGAATAATTATTTCAGTAGAATTATTGAATAATATGCAAATGTTTATATAATTGAAATGTACAATACAGTTTGTATAGTAATAGTTGCTGTCTTTTAGTAGAATACTTGATATCTTTACCTAATCTAATTGGATTTGCATTGTAAACCTTAAATACAAGTTAAAAAGTTATTATTTTTTTATTTTATGTGTTATAATTTGTTTCTATAGTCTCAAAGTCATTCCACATTAATCCACAGATTATTAATATTATTGTTATTATTGTTGTTGCTGTTATTATTTTATTATTATTATTATTATTATTATTATTATTATTATTCTATTATCGTTATCTTTGTTGTCATTGTTGTTATTATTATTGTTGTCGTTGTTGTTGTTATTTATTATTATTATTATTATTATTATTTTATTATCATTATCTTTGTAGTCGTTGTTGTTATTATTGTTGTTGTTGTTATTATTTTTTATATTATTATTATTATTATTATTATTATTAATGATATTATTAATATTATTTATCTTTATTTTTTTATGTTTTTATTTATACATTGTAAAACACATAACGAAAATATACAAAAAGGACAACATAAGCATGTAACTAACCAAATACACTGAAGAGTATTTTGAGCTAATAAATAAATAGATAGATAAATAAATAAATAAATAAATAAATAAATAAATAAATAAATAAATAAATAAATAAATAAATAAATAAACAAACAAACAAACAAACAAACAACCACTAGTGCAGTCTTACATACAGAAAATACAGTTCTACAATGTGTTGACCAGAACTAATATCCAGTACCAAGCTGGGAGTAGGGGGTGGGGACTCAATCAGGAGCAGGGTCAAGCTGAAGAGTTTGGACATGTTTGCAAAAGGGGTTCCCACAGTTTAATGAAAATAGTCCTAGGTCAGTGAATAGAGTACCTAATTTTCTCAAATTTCATAAAATAAAGAATATTTCTTATCCAACAAGTGTGAGAAGGAGGGTAAGGGCTCTTCCAGTTCAGAAAAATTAATCGCCTAGCCAGAAGGGTTAAATTATTTAATATATATTTTTAAACAAAATTCTGCAAAGAAATAGCAAAAAAAAAAAAAAAATCTGTCTGGACCTACTTATGTCTCATAACTTATTGCATTTCATAATAAAGCTGAATGTGTAGAAAAGTTGTATTGTGACAAGATTTGTTTTGAAATAGCAATTAACATAGTGTGTATTGTAGCTCAGAATGTTTAAAAAGTTTTTGTTTTAGCATGATAACTACATTTGCTATTGTTTCATAAAAAGATTTGATTCTGAACTGCTAAAGCACATTGTTTATTAAACTGCACACTAATGATTTATTAAGCATTAGCCAATGTGTTAAATGTGTATCCTTGAGAAATCATTCTGTTGCTCACGAAAGATTTCAATTTACATCAATGTTGAAAACAATTGTGCTGCTTCAATCGTTTTCCAGAATTGTGATTAATACAGACGCTTTAGTGTTAATGAAGAGCCCTTTTAGTGTTTTAGTATTTATTTCCACTAAAAAAGTCACGATTCTTACAATTAAGTCATTGTTTTACTGTTTACAGTTTCCCCCACGGTACATGGTGGCTCAGTGGTTAGCACTGCCATCTCACAGCAAAAATGTTTCTTGTTCAAGTCCTAGCTGGGTCAGTTGGTGTTTCTGTGTGGAGTTTGCATGTCCTGCAATTCTGGGTATGAGGCCGTAGCATTGAAACTTTAAACATTGAAACACTCTCTTTTCTAGAGATATTTGTTTTCTTTCTAGATTTTCTTTGTAAATAAACTGCATGTTAAAATATATATTTTAAATGGAACCTTCTTAATGTAAAACTAAATACAATAAATACAATACATTCACAAATAAAATAGTTTACAAACTATGTACAGTTAATTAGCCATACTTGTGATTCGTGTGATTAGATTTCAATATTTGCATGTACAGTAGGCTACGGTAGGAACGTTCCACTATTCATGGGGGCCTCAGTTTAAAAAAGAACAATAAAATCTAAATGGTTATAAACAGATTTTACAACATATGATAGAAAAATTATAAAAGAGCTATATGTTTAATATAGGTGTTATGATTATCAGCAATCTAGCAGTTGCAGATCGCTAACGGACTACAAATCCACCATTATGGACTACAAGATTCAGTCATGCACCACACACACTCAGAACCGGTTCCTGATCAGGACTGATTGCATACACACAGGCGGATTGTTACAAACTGATTACATGGACTTTTAATAAATCACACACACACACATACTTCATTGCTGAGTCTTGTTATCTGTTTCTGTGATATTACAACGCATTTTCCTTGCCTTGTCTTGCCGGTTTTGACCCTCGCTTTGTTTTGTTTGTTTTGTTTATCCCATGTCTGCTGCCTGCCTTCTAACAGGCCACTTGCCTGTTATTTTAAGTCTGGATTTGCCTGTATTCATCTGTTTGCTCCTGTGTTGACTGTTGCTTGCCTGACCTGCTAAATTTTATTTCTGCTAAATAAACCTGTGTTTGGATCCGCAGTCCCTTTGTCTAGCATCACTTCACGTTACAATAGGCTTCTTGGCATGGGTCGGGGCCCCCTAACTCCCCAGGGCCCTATGCGGCTGCTTACCTTGCTTATTGGTTAAGTCCGCCCCTGTATATGCAGTGGTGCCCCCAGAAAAATTTCTTAGGGTTGGCCAAAAGTGGCCGCACCAAATCTTAGGGGTGGCACACAAAAAATAATGAGTTCAGTGTAATGTTGTATTTTAGTTTCTGGTAAATGAAATAATGTTGTTTTAATTCATTTAATTAATTACTCTTGAAATATTGCCATTTATTACATGCAATAATTTAGCAAGTACATAGGCAAACCAAAAAAAAAAAAAATCAATATTTGGTTTAAAGACACTTTTCATATATATAAATAACTTTTCAGTTATTTTTGACATGCGTTTATTGTACAGCATACTGTATATGCCATGTCTAAAATTAATGAAGATTAATGAATTCATTAATAAAACAAACAAATGAACAAACTGAACAAAAATCATTACTATATACACTCACTATACATACCTTAATATTATCATCAATTATCCATATTCCATTTAGAGCTACAATATTATTAATACAGCTTCTTCTATTGATGTACCAAAAGGTAAATATTAAATTGCTATTGCTGTCTATTGAAGATGTGTGCGTGCTGTCAACAACGATCAGGGAGGGGGAGGGCCAGTGAATCAGCTACGTCAGTGGCACCAATTAATCCACAATAATTTAGTGGACGCTTTTTATTTATTTATTGAAATATTGTGAATTTACGAAAGTACATTTAAATTGATCATATCAACAGCAAAATTATACTGGGGTGGCAACAGGGGTGGCCAGAGTTCACCTCTTGGGGGCGCTTCTGTGTATATGAGTGTGAATGTGAGAGTGTATGAATGTTTCCCAGTGCTGGGTTGCAGTTGGAAGGGCATCCGCTGTGTATAACATATGCTGAATAAGTTGCCATGTCATTCCGCTGTGGCGACCCCTACTGAATAAAGAGACTAAGAGGAAAGAAAATGAATGAACGAATAAATTTCACCCACATGGTTTTTGACAACATCAATAGGCTGTAATGTATTCATTCACTATTCACAATGGTTCTAATACACTTACTATGTGAATAAATAATATTTAGCATATGTGTAATTATTACAGTCAGTCTGGGCTCAGCTTAATCACCTAATCTGGTTCTTTTCAGGACTTTTTTCTCTTTCATCCATAACATTTTAATCCTTTGGCTGATCACTGGGGAATTTCAGGCCTTAAAGGGGACCTATTACGCAAAAATCACTTTAATAAGGGCTTTATACACAGTTGTGTGGCAACAGTCTGTGAATACAACCAGCTTTTAATGGTATTTATTTATTTTTTATAATCACACTTGATAAAAACAGTCTACAGAAACACTTTGATTGACACTCCCCTGTTGTATGTGTCATCAGCTTGGGAAAGCCCCACCCACTAGTGACCCTCTCTCCCTTATTAGCATAGGAGGTTAGTCTTGTTTTTGAATCTGCCACTATGCTGACACACAGTCATTTATAGCTCCACCCTCTTTTGAAAAGAGTATAATCTCATTTGAATTTAAAGCGACAGTCACCAAAATGGCACAATGAGGGTTAAAAGCCTAAAAGGGGCAGTTATAAAACATTATTTCTGTGGTATTTTGAGCTAAAACTTCACATACACACTTTAGGGACATCAAAGACAAAATTTACATCTTGTAAAAAAGCACATAATAGGTCACTTTTAATACATGACTTTATATTGAATAATATTGATAATTGAATAGTGCACTTGGACGACATTTATGGTGCCGCTTTGTCATTTTGGGGCATCTGACAACCCAGTCTCTTTTTTTATTACATGGAAACCTCAATTACACATTTTCTTTTGTGCTCCACAGATAATTAAATGACAAAAGCTGAATAAATAATGAACTTTTATATGTGTTGACTTCCTTTAGGACTCTAAGGGTGCTTTCACACCTGCCTTATTTAGTTTGGTTGAATCGCACTAGAGTTCGTTTTTCCTTCTGGTGTGGTTCGTTTGAGCAGGTGTGAATGTAGCAATCGTACTCGAGTGCGCACCAAAAGCAGACCAAAAAATCGTACCGAGATCTCCTTGAAGAGGTGGTCTCGGTACGCTTTCAAACGGACCCTGGAGCGGATCGTTTGTGGTGTGAACATGCCTAATTAAAACAGACTCAACGGCAAAAAGTACTGCGCCTTTTTGGACTAATCCAGCTGTCGTAGACATGTGGAGGAAAAGTGTTTGTTGACAGCGCTTTACCAAAAGAGAGAGAGGGGGAAAACATTACCTAATGGATCGTTGGTAATATTTCCGGAAGATGACCATTTTGCAGTTTAGCTAAATTAATTCACGCCCCCTCCAAAAAGTGACGTACGATGCACCTTCGTTGTTTGCAATGCCTTAAAACATTGTTTTCCAACTGCAGCCGCTCTTCATTCTCGAAATGTATAGTTTGCCTAAGTGATGTATACAAACTATATAGTACACTATGAGCAGGGATACAATCAGCCAGTGCAGTCGTCCCTCCATAGTGAAAAGCGACATTTTGTGTCTGCCGGTTTGTTTATTTGCGGGAGTTCCATTGGAGTTTTCCCGCATGTGAATTCTGACCAATCAAAAAGCAGTTTAGGAAATATGTTCAACAACATCTGGCCAATGAGTGATGTGGATTTTGTCACATGAATGCATTTTGGTTCTTTTCAACTGGTTCGGACCAAAGCAATCAGTGTGGTGTGAAAGCGGCCCAAAGGCGTCAGAAACTGCTACAATGTATCATTTATTGCCCTTGGTCCGGACCAAATAAAGCAAACTACAGATGTGAAAGCACCCTAAATGGCAGTTTCGGAATACTTTTTGTCCATTAATAGTGTTCCTCATAACTTGTTTTATGATAGTCTCCATCTGCAGGAATTATTGCTGATATCAGCACCCGGCTGATATGTGTGATTTTCAGTGTCATTTTTTTGTGTGTGGAAGCCCAAAGCACCATTAGTTTCTCTCTAGTTAGAACAGCTGAGAATGGAGAAAATGCTTTGTGCCACAAAACGAGCATCACATCAGCACCATATGTTCTGTTAGTCATTTATAAATGCGCACAAACCCACGCTTTCTAAACACCTGTAAACATACAGACCCCCATCAGAGGGACCCTCATCAGAGCCCCAGTGAATTATGGGGGAAAAACACAGTCAGCTTAGACTCAACTGAACAAACAAGACTTTATGTTTCCAGATGGCCTTTTGGTTTTAGTGTCTCACAACTGCATTTATTGTTAGATGTTCAGTTTTTATAGCACGTTATTAGTTTTGTAAATGTTTCTTTGTGCTTTTTTTTGGACATTCATATTTCATTGCTTTTTTTTACTCATTGACTCTTGCGTGCTGTTGAGGGTGTTTTCAACCACTCTGGGGGGATTTTGAGGTTTTATCTGGCCACAACTTTCTCTGTGTTTCAGAAAACAGAATGATTTTTGGTGGCAAATCTTATTTTGCCACATATTTTGGGAAAATGCTTTTAATACTCAAACACTTTACACTTTGGTCAAATTGACAACCTTTTTGTTATGTTGGGGACTGTTTTTACCCAATTGACTTCCATTATAATGACGTTTTTTCATTCAAAAGCCGTGACAGCATCATGCATTTTTGATTGTTGCTGGTGTTCCCTGTTTGCAATAGGTACAATATATAATTTTACTCTTGATTTGTCAGTTTCAGAGCAAATAAAAACTCTGTGTGTATGTGTGAGAGAGACCTTTGTGTGCTAACCTTGATACAGTTGTGCACAAAAAGTTTACACACCCCTTAAATAATTTGTTAAAATGTAAATGTTCATTCATTCATTTTCTTTTCAGCTTAGTCCCTTTATTAATAAGGGGTCGCCACAGCGGAATGAACCGCCAACTTATCCAGCAAACGTTTTATGCAGCGGATGCCCTTTCAGCCACAAGCCAACACTGGAAAACATCCACACACACTCATTCACACACATACACTTCACAATTTAGCTTACCCAATTCACCTTTACCATATATCTTTTAACTGTGGGGGAAACAGGAGCGCCCGGAGGAAACCCACATGAACACGGCGAGAACAAGCAAACTCCACACAGAAATGCCAACTGACCCAGCTGAGGTTCGAACCAGCGGCCTTCTTGCTGTGAGGTGATTGTGCTACCCACTGCGCCACCGTGATACCTCTAAAATGTTAATAATTTGAACAAAATGAGAAAGATCATACAAAATGCATGTTATTTTTTTATTTAGTACTGTCCCGAGTAAGATATTTGACATAAAATATGTTTAGATATAGTTTACTACAGAAAAATCTAGCTGAAATGATTAAAATAGCCCCCTGCAAAAGTTTACATACCTTTGGTTTTCAATACTGTGTGTGGTTTCCTGATGATCTACGAGTGCTTTTTCTGCTTTGTGATGGTTGTTCATGAGTGTCTTGTTTGTTCTGAACAGTCAGGCCCTGTTTATGCTTATACGTTTTAGTTTTAAAACTGCGTTTTAGAACGAAAACGATGTACATCCACACTGGCTTTTCACCTAGCATTTCTGAACAGTTCTCCGTCCACACTATACCGCTGCACTGTAGTGTATGCGGACATCTGAGCTCCAGGCAGTCAGCGGGTGCTTTGAGCACAGCTCCTCAGGTGAGAGCAGCACATGTCAGACAGTTCATCAAGGATATTTCGCTGGATCTCATCTCACTATAGTTGTTTAACGTGATATTTAATGAATCTTGTCTCTATCTAACAACCTTTTGGTCTTTTGAATCTATTACTTGTTCTCAGGTAATGTGTTTTGGCTGAGCGCAAAGATAAGCTAATATATTAATTTATGTAAACATGTACACTGATTCTGCACATTTGACTGATCGCTTGCCTTTATTTCCTATAATGTAAAAATTTATTGTACATTATACATTTATAATGGCAATTATTGATTATTAAAACTCATATTCAGCTAAAGAGACAGGGTATGTTTAGTATTTTTCAATGAAAATAAAAGGAGGCAGTTGTTATAGGCTCCGTTTTGTTATAAATATACATACAGTGAAGATGACATCATATCATATAAATAGGTAGCTACACGACGCCTCAACATTTTTGGTGTCTGTTAAGTGATAATTATTATGTTAAGTTAATATCAAAATGTAAATAGGCAGTTCCTTATTTCATGTTTTCATTTTATTGTTAAGATAGTGAAACAATGTAGCCAGATGTAAATGAGGTTATAAAGTACCATGTTTTCTTTGAAGATTTACCCGACGTGTCCTCGGGAGTTTGTTTTTATATCAAACTTACAAAGTCTGCACTTAGAAGGAATGGATGCAGGACTGAATTTTGTGTACTTGATATTGAGAAAAAGCCCCAATATGTAAAATGCCTCCGTTTTTAGATAACTCCGTTTTCCCCCATCCACATTGACACGGAGCAGCAGCATTTTAAAATGAAAATGGCTTCTTCAGTGTTTACAAAAGGCTCAGTTTTTGGGCCTCTAAAATTCCAGGGTAGTGTGGACGGAAGGCGTAACCACAGCATAACTTATGCCTTTTAAAACGAAAACATATTAGCGTAAATGGGGCTTTAAACTGACTGATGTTCTGCAGAAAAATCCTTAATCTCTTGGAGATTCGTCAGTTTTTCAGCATCTTCTGCAGATTTGAACCCTTACCAGCAGTGACTGTATGTTTGTGAGATCCATCTTTTCACACTGAGGATGATTAAGGGACTCAAACACTCCTGTCAAAAAAGCTTTAAACCCTCACTGATGCTCCAGAAGGAAATACAAGGGGGAGGGGGGGTATACTTTTAAACAGGATGAAGATATCCATTTTTTTCTTATTTTGTTGAAATATATTTTTTTCCTTCATTCAGCACAATAACATAAAATACTTGGATTCATCCCGGAACACAAATTTTGTGTAATTTACCTTGATCTTACTCTTAATTCACATTTTAACTAATTCTTCAAGGGGTATGTAAACTTTTGAGCACAACTGTATGTCTGAGAAAATCCAATATTAGCAGCTCAGCTCTTAGAACATATTAAACAGTAAGTGTATTTATGCGCACACACTATAATCTGCTGTTTTACTCCATAGAACTCCATATAAAAGCCAGAAACCTTTCTGCACAGGCATATCTAAAAGGTTGACGCTGGCAACTGATGATCAACAGTAAAAATGACAAATTTAACCTCTTTCCAACTGTGGAAAACCACCAACAATCAAGAATGCATGATTATATGTCATGGCTTTGCAATCAACATATGTCATTATAATGAAAGTCAATGGGGCAAAAACAGCCCCCAACATAACGAAAGGGTTGTCAATTTGAACAATACACAAGGGTTAATTATCTCAAAATGGCTGGAATTAGAGTAATGCTGCTGTCTTTATTGTAATGTCAGTCCAACTGTGCACTCAAACAACGTATGTAGTGTATTTCTGAGAATAATAACTGTTTGTTTAAAACCCAAATGCAGATCCAGTCAGATATCTGTGATCTTCATAACCATAAGAGTTTTGTTCTGTTCAATGTTGGCTAATTTATCAACTTCAGGAACTGTAATTTTTTTTTGTGTTGGACTTGTATATCAATCTCAGTGTGTTTCCTTACATAATAGCAGGTTTGATGCGAAGACAACTCACTCCATAAATATAGTTATTACATGCGCATCCTGGACTTTAGTATGCATGCTTGCAATGTGTTGATCAAGCATTCACTTTGCATATGTTCAGGGTCAGTGTTATTGCTTTTATTGAGCAAGGATGCATGAGATTGATTAAAAGTGACAGTAGAGACTTTTATAATTTTGCTAAAGAGATGCTGTCCTTTTGAACTTTCTATTTATCTTAGAATCCTGCAGTTTATAGTATATTGTCAGAAAAATGCAGGATTTCTGCTCTGCATAACATAAATTAGTTACATTTTAAGAATATTAAAAATATAACTTTTATTTTATCTTATAATTGTAATGTGTGCAAGCAAGTCGAGGGACAACAAAGGTAGGATCCAAGTGCAGGTTAATTAATAGCCAGCATCAGGACGTGGACGCACTGGGTCTGTCACAGAAAGGAGATGCTGACAAGGTCAGAGATGGTCAGGCAAGCAATGGTCAAGGGGCAAACAGCTGTACACAGGAAATCATACACAGGAGTCGTAGTGAAATATCAGGCGAATGGTCAGTACAGGCAGGCAGCAGGCAACGTAAACAAACAAAACAACAAAGCAAAGGTCTAACACGGAAAGGCAAGGCAAGGAAAATGCGTCATAATGTTCACAATGACAGATTAACAAGACTTAGCCCTGATGTGTGTGTGTGTGTGCTCTGTATAAATAGTCCTTGTAATCAGTTCATTAGCATAAACATGAGTGTGTAATCTACTGAGTGAGGAACAGGTGCGTGTGAGTGGTGCATGAATGGAACTTGTAGTCCATATACCAGCAGATGTAGTCCATTGGCCATCTGCATGTTTACCAGCGATCTACCAGGATTAGATCGCTGGTGATTGTAACTGGGGCGCTGTTTTTGCACAATTTAGTGTTTACGAATAGATTACATCAAAAAGAACACAAGTAATCTTGACAAACTATACATCAGTCTAAAGCTACAACCCTCAAGCAGCCATTGTAGCTAGCTGAAAGCTCATAAAGAGTTGAGTTGTGTAAGTTGTACAGAAAACGCTTATTAGATATGGAGTACATACTTATCATCGTAATAACAAGACACACACAAACAGTTTCATTGTTGTACATCAGGGTTTATTTTGAAAGGTAAGGATCCTCAGAACAATACATTTAGTCCACCGACACAAAAATTGTTGAATTATGAATGGTTATTCATTTATGTCACCATTTCATCCAGATACCTATTGTTTACATTGTTTACTATGTTACTTATGATTAAAAACAGCGTCTTTGTATTAAAAAGCAAGGGAATATAATAGACATGTTATGCAAGCAGGCAATGGTCATTACAGGAGTTGCTGGTACATACGGACAATCCAAGTCATAGTCATTACGCAGGTATGAGGTCAAAATAGCCGTAGATAAAGAACAAAATGATAAGGTCAAAAACAAGGCATACAAAACAAAGAAACGCTAGAAGATTCGCTACAACAAACAAAGATTCAGCAAAGAACTAGGGTGTGTGTGGTGTATAAATAGCCCTTATGATCAGCAATCACAAGCTTCAACTGTGTGTGTGTCATCAGTGGTGTTGCTGACTGGTGTGAGTAAAACGGCATGATGGGATTTGTAGTTTATTAAGGTGACATATGTAGTTCACCAGCATCTGCCAGGACTGGACCGCTGGTGATCGTGACAACAATATTATGTCAGGTTATTTGAAGGCAATTTTTAAATTAAATAAATGCACTCAAAGATGAGGTTTGTTCAAAATACTTATTAAAAATGAGCTGAAACAACACAATTCCTGAGTTTTTTTGGAATAACTTTATTGTTTTATGTTCAATTTACTTAAATTTGTAAAAACTAATAAGTTAACTTAATTATTTTATGTTGTCTCAACACAAATCGAGTGTGTGGATCCCAGCATTTGTTTTCACAGTTTAGTGAGCATAAGAAACTTCTTTCAAAACAATTTACAACTATCACCTTAAAGCCGTGGTCACACTGGGCTTTTCTTCCCATAGACTTCCATTCATACGCACGCGAATGCGTCAGACCGGAAACGCAGGGTCATGCATCGGAGTTTCGCAGGTTGCTGCGGTGCAAAGTTCAAGCTTTGTGAACTCTGACCTGCAAAATCTAATCACTTGACTGCGTGAGACCAATCCAAGATCAAAACATGACCTCTCTGAACAGAAATTTAAAACATGGAGCAATTGCCCGCTTTTTTTAATGTCTATTCATCTTGTTTAATCCCAACCCTTTTCGCAGCGCCATACGACAGAATTTCGCAATCTCAAACTCTAGTGTGACTTCGACTTAAGTCAGCGTGAATCGGAAGTTGCTGTGACTTTAATTTCAGTATGTTGATGTACTTCAAACTGAAACTGAATATTGAGTAGGGGGCGGGGCTTTCTTTTTGCACATCATTTCCTAGTAGCAAACTAACTGTAAGAGGGGTGTGGCTAAAAACATTGAACTGACGTCAACTAATTTGTAATAACTGATTTATTTAATCTCTGCCATGATGACAGTATTAATTAGTTGACTAGTTATTTCACAAGACTCTTGTATTCAGCTTAAAGTGACTTTTAAATGCTTAATTAGGTTAATTAGGCAAGTTAGAGTAATTAGGCAAGTTATTGTATATGGTTTGTTCTGTAGACAATCCAAAAAAAATTGCTTAAGGGGGCTATTAATATTGACCTTAAAGTGTTTAAAAAAATATTCTAGCTGAAATAAAACATATAAGACTTATAGAAAATACTGTGAAAAATCCCTTGCTCTGTTAAACATTTGGGAAATATTTGAAAAAGGAAAAAAATCACAGGAGGGCGATTCATTCTGACTTTAACTGTATATGTTTTTGTATCTTTTAGACAAGAAGAAGGAGAAAAGGGCTAGAGAAGCAGAGCAGGTGCGCAGCAAGAGGAACGCCATCAGACTGAGTCGAGAGTATACGGTGGAGACGCTCGTGGTTGCAGATGCAAACATGGTGCAGTATCACGGAGCTGAGGCCGCTCAACGATTTTTGCTCACCGTCATGAACATGGTGAGTCCTAGGAAAACTCCAGAAGTAACCAATAACTGATCATCTTGAAATATTACAAATAGGGCTGCAGAATACATTCATTCTTTCATTCATTTTCCTTCGGCTTATTCCCTTAATTATCAGGGGTGGCCACAGTGGAATGAACCGGCAAGTATTCCTGCATATGTTTTAAGCAGCGGATGCCCTGCCAGCCGCATCCAAGTACTGGGAAACCAAAATAAACTGTTAATCATAATAGATTTTCTAATTACGTGCGTGACCTTATTCTTCAATATGTAAGTGCGCCTGTTTTTGCAATTGGTTTAGGACATTCGATTCAGCTGCCTATGGGAGAAATGACTAGGAATAATAAACAGTCAAGCTACTTGCTCTATAAACAACATGACATCATATCATGACAATACATAAAAAGTAGAATAATATAATAAGAAAAGATCAGTTTGCAACATCAAGCAGCAGAACGAGTTGTTTATAATGTCTAAAAATCAATGGAAGTGAATGAGAGCGGAAGTCTCCAGCCAAAAAGATTTAAATAGCTGTGGCCCCTCGTACATGAAGAATAAGGTCAATACTGTGACATGTAAATAAGTGGGTGTGGCTGACTCAATGCAGTATGTGTGAGCCTAGATAAGACACTTGTAATATGACCAAATCAGTAATTTGAGGTGGAGTTTTTCCTGTGATTTAGATTGTTTTGGATTACTGAATTAAAACTACGAATGTGAGTACAGAATAACTCCGTGTACAATATCCCTCAGTAAAATAGTGTCTGCCCTATCAGAGGCTGTTGTATTTTATTTTATTTTATTTTATTTTATTTTATTTTATTTTATTTTA
>CAIGQZ010032222.1:6005230-6043864 GCA_903798205.1 Danio tinwini | reverse complement strand
ATAATAATAATAATAATAATAATAATAATAATAATAATAATAATAATAATATTAATACATTTTTAAGATCGGAGGTAAACTAGCTGCTGCTGCTTTTAGTGGTTTGACAATAAATGTCACCTAAAATGGCATTCAAACTCACATTATTAGCATTTAACACTGAATAAAGCACATGTGGTGTACCTGAGGTGATCATAATTAATCCTCTTGTTTAGCTGCGAGAAATAGAAGCCGTTTATAAAACAGAATTTTAAGATTTTGGTTAGCACAAAACTTATTTTAATATGGAAAATATTCCTTCTATCATGTGCAGTTGCTTAGTTAGGACATGGTTTAGGCTTGATAGTCAGGCACGCTCCTGTTGGTGTCATCAGTCTGGCAACCTGCGCTTGCATGGAGTCGTCAGAGGAGGAGCCAAGTGAAAATGTGTTTGGAACCAGGAGTGCAATACCTAGTTCAACCACTGGGTGTCAAACTTTCATACTGCACTTTTATTTTGATTCAACTTAAAAATGTAAGGCAGTGACAAAAACATTAAAAACAGCAACGTCAAGTATTTTGACTGTTTATGTTTTTGTCGCTGCTTCACATTTCAACTCACCTTAATTAAACTGATTTAAACATCAACAAATAACAAAACTGAATGATAACAAATGTGTTTAATTTAAAAAATAAAGTTGAAACCTGATTAACCTATTAAAAAAAGTGAACTTAACATAAAAAACCCTTCTGATCAATCAAATGCTCTACTCTCAATAGCAGAGTAGTGATTAAACAATACGCTATTGGCTGTTTTTTAATAAAGTGCGGGGCTACACTATGTCCCTCCCTCTCTTCATGTTTCGGTTGAGATTACATCCAGGGGTGTGGACTGGTCACTCTGGCCTGCCACCGTGACTATGGCCTGCTGCCTAACAGACACCCCACCCCCGCCAGTATTCATTTATCGATCGCACCCTATGCGGTCTGAGCTACAACAACTTTTACTGGTTAAAAAAACTGTTCCAGTCCACACCTGATTACATCAAACATTAAATAAAAGAAGATATTTGCAAGAATACTAAAACCCTGTAACCATTGACTTCTATAGTATTTTTTTTCTACTATGGAAGTCAATGGTTACTTTGAACTACATGTATTTCTTCAAAATATCTTCTTTGGTGTTCAACAGATGAAAGAATCTCATGAAGGTGAGAGTATTTTACAGCACAACTATTATACTTCATGCGGTATACTGTATCTGTTTAGAATTGTTTACGCTACGTATTTTACAAAAAGGGATATAAAAGGGTCAAAAAAGCAGGACAGAGTGACATAAGGCAGTTTGAAGTGTGTGCGTAACATTTGCTCAGTCGATTGCAGCTGTGCAGTGTGTGTGAGGGAGAGACAGGCTTGAGTCGGCAACACACACACACACACACACACACACACACACACACACACACACACACACACACACACACACACACACAGTCAGTCAGTCAGTCAGTCAGAATTGTACAGTCTATTTTAGGTTAATGTGCTTTTAAATAAGTTTGATTTACAATAGCATCACATTAGGAAATACTTTATTTTTCAGCTTGATTGCTTAATTAGACAACCTTGGCTGTTTAACAACCAATTATTTTTCCATAATGTTTGGAATGTTGACATGTTTGTGAGTGAAATGACATATTGCATGAATAAAAATGTTGGACGAGACTTGATTTGATACATCTGTGATTGACTGGACCAGAAATGACTGTTTCAGAATGGAGCCAGATCGATGGAGAGGTCGGAAAAGTTCAAAATGAAAGAGATTTATGATTTCAGAGGTGGAAAAAAAATCATATTCTGAACTGAATCATTATTGAAATAGAAAAAAAAAAGTCAATACAATTCAAAAACAACTTCAATACTTGATTGTCACATTGTAACACCGTGTCCTAACGACACCAGATTTGTACTGATAAGCAATTTGGCTCTTTGCACCAGACGCAAAACAACAGAAACATTTAAATACAACCATTCAGAAACACAGAATAGTGCACTCACTGCACTCCAACGAAATGGTAAGGTTTATCATTTAATTAATACATAATAAACCTATTAAATGTTGAATCACTGATATGTGTTGGTCACAGTTCTGAAGTTCAAACTGTTTGCTGCTTTCATTATGGCAATAAACATAGCCTAAAATGGCATTCAAACTCACATTATTAGCATTTAACACTGAATAAAGCACATGTGGTGTACATGAGGTGATCATGGTTTATCCTGTTGTTCAGCTTTGAGAAATAGAAGCTGTTTCTAAATAATAAGTTTCAATTATTCTTTTTTTTGTAAAGGTACTTTGACACAGCATTGTATAAAGCACTGTATACATAATAGTGGCTTGATTTGACTAATTTATTTTATCAATCATATTTAATTCACACTTGTTTCAGGTCAGGTGGGACAAAATATTGATATATACTAATTTATCGTGATATTTCAGGCCACAACACATTAGCGGTCCTCTGGCACCAAGTATTGATATTTATCTAACTGTACAAAAGATCTGAATTAATTAATCAGACTTACACTGCCTGCAGCAGTTTACAACTTTGGCTGCAGTACATCCAGCCGCCACTACAGGCCCTTCCTGTAATGGTGCATTACAAAACATAGCATCATTTAAACCATTGATGGATGAGGCATTGCAATCCGCTTGTTAAGTTGTGACGTATGGAATACTGTTTCCTAGTGGTGTGAACCTACACTGGTCTCACAGTTCGGTTCGGTTGCGATTATCATGCCATCGATTCGATCTCTCAGTGCATCACGGTGCATTGACGATGCCTTTCATACATAATTCGATTTTTTTCTTTACAACACAAGAATTTTTTTAATTAAAATCTATAAATATGTTTATATTTATATATTCTTTGTAATACAATTTTGTCCTTTAATACAAGCAGTAATATATATGAACTGTACCTTTAATTTTACCTGCTCCAAAAAAATCCACTCTTTGTAAATGTTTTAGACAAAACTCCAATACATGCACAGAAGACAGCACAAGCATTCATAACAAATAAACTCACGTAAATATGATCCCGCTTGCTTTTTGAGCGCTGGCAAGTTTTTACACCCCCAATGATTGGTCATTGTCTTCACCCGCTCAACAGAAAGGGCTGTGATTGGCTTTAAAAACGGAAGAGCTGTTCACCCATGAGTGACGCGGGAAAAACAGCCGTGGGTCAGTCTATATGCGCATAATACGCGGCTATCAGGTAATCCGTAATAGAATAAATACAATACAATAAACTCACACCACAGGCACGCTTGTGTCTGGATCCACAAGTATCACTTTAACAGCCGAGAGGAGAGGAAAATTTACCCCACGAACATGCCAATGGGTCAAATGCCCATAGTGTGTGTGTGAGAGAGAGAAAGAGAGAGAGAGAGAGAGAGAGAGAGAGAGAGAGAGAGAGAGAGAGGCAGAGGTGGAGTTTTACAGCATTTCTCCCTAGTAGTGAAATAGCGGCTCGTGCTTTACCATTCCTCAATGTCAGTGAAAGATTTGCTTTTTAAGTAGTAGGAGTGTTTTATTTACTCACCCTCGCCTCCTTCTCCAAAGTATTCCACCGCAACATCGCGCATAGGGGATAAATCACGTCAGTGCGTAATAACCGGTTATGATCTATTACTGAACCGATATCGAATTGTCCCCATCTGCACAATTCGATACGAATTAATTTTGACATCCCTACTGTTTCCGGGTCCAAGCCGCTACTCATTTGAATTGAGAAAATGTTCGTTTATGGCCACTTTTCAGTCATATCACACTTTAAAGTGAATTTTATATAAAATCATGCTGTATACAACAGTCTCTGGACTTGCTGCATCACAAATACTAAAATTGTAAAAATTTATAAAAATTACTCACTTTCTGGCCATCGTATATTAGGTATGGGTATATACAGTTGAAGTTAGGGATGCACCGATACCACTTTTTTACTAACCGATACGAGTACGAATATTTTAATTTGTGTACTCGCCGATACCGAGTACCGATACTGGTACTTCATAGATTTGGTTTCAATTAAGTTTATTTGTTCGTTTTTTTTTTTTTTGCCTGTAGCAAGGATTGATCACAAAAATCTTTAACAGAAGGCTGTTCCAAGCCAAAAATATACACACATTGTTGATAACCCTGCGAATCCAGACCTTATCTATTAACAATTAAGCATGGACATTTAAAGGATGAGTTATCCTTGCGCTTACATGCGTCCATAAGTGTGTGCAGTGTACGTTACCTTATGGAGTTACTCTCATTGCATATTGGGGATGTATAAAACCCTGTTTTGCGCAATTCTTTCATGTTCACGAGTCCTGCCTTTGTTCTGCGGGTCAGGTAATCAAAAAGTACTAGATGTTTGACCATTTACTGGATGTTTAGCCATAAATACGAAACGCATACTCTCATTGTAAAAATCACACGACCATCACCTCACAATGTTTATTAATAAATAATCTTATTTTTTATTAAAACAAAAGTGATTAAGCAATGCCGCGCCATTGACAAGCAAACTGCAGAGAAACTTCTTTTTCCGAAGTTCATCTGTTCTTTTTTGCACTTGATTATTATGCGTTTAATGTTAAAAAATCTATAATGAATAGGCCTAAAAGAGTGTATCCTGTGTGTGTGTGTGTGTGTGTGTGTCTTTTATCACTAATGCCGCTCTCTTCCAAAACTGAAAGTTGCTTTGTCTGTCTGGCAATATTTCGGCTTTTAATCGAATGAAAAGTTCATTTAGATGAGCCAATATTTTAAAAATTGCAGTAAAGCAACTGTGACGTGCGGCCACATATCAAAACTGAGGTCTGATCTCATCTCTCTCTCCCTGTCATCCAGACATTGATACGGAGACGCCACACAAGTCAAGTTGCAAAACTGATGCTGGTACCAGCTGACAGAATAGCTGAAGCTTTTGCAAAATCTGTCAAAATACAGCACTGAAATTAACAGGCATACATGTCTTGGAGCCAAAAAGTCTGTCTGTAGAATGTCTGTAAAAACGCAATCAGAGCCAATGTTATGTAGAAATTGTGTAGCCTAATAATTATTTTAATTCTAATAAAATGAAAACCAAAATCAATAATTCATTGCATTTTTCGTTTGATAAAAAATAATCGGAAACAAAAAAATCAAAGGGTGGCTAGTTTGTATTAATTTGTTTAGTATTAATAAAAATATGCTTAGCCTATTTAGGCTTAACGGTTATATACACTACCATTAGCCAAGCCATTCAAAAATATTATTTTACTGTCTACTGGGTGGGCGATGCAGTGGCGCAGTAGGTAGTGCTGTCGCCTCACAGCAAGAAGGTCGCTGGTTCGAGCCTCGGCTGGCGTTTCTGTGTGGAGTTTGCATGTTCTCCCTGCGTTCGCGTGGGTGTGCGCCGGTTTCCCCCACAGTCCAAAGACAATGCTGTACAGGTGAATTGGGTAGGCTAAATTGTCCGTAGTGTGTGAGTGTGAATGAATGTGTGTGTGGATGCTTCCCAGAGATGGGTTGTGACTGGAAGGGCATCTTCTGCGTAAAATCGTGTGGGATAAGTTGGTGGTTCATTCCGATGTGGCGACCCCGGATTAATAAAGGGACTAAGCCGAAAAGAAAATGAATGAATGAATGTGTACTGAGTTATAATGTGAATTTTACAATATAAACTAAATAGAGCATGCCTTGCTGTCATTTAAAACTCGCAACTCATAACACACCAGAGCTGTAGTCAATAGTCATAGGCCTACTGCGCACCACGTTATTGAACTCCAATATCCCTGAGGGAGATTATCTTACCCGATAGCCAATATTGACTTGAGAGATTTAAAAAATATAAGGCATTTTAAAAAAGGAACAACACACAAATCGGCAGCAAATAAAACTGTTCCCGTGACGTTTAGCACTTGTAGTGTATGCTGCTGTGTAGTGTGTATAGCGCCGCAGTGCGTGTCAAATGCCGCTGGTGGGAGAAAGCGCTCGTGAGAGCTTAAGGCCCGCATCGATATAATCAAAAGCAAGATCATATCATTATAAATATTCCATTAACAACACTTACCAAAATATTTATACATTTACATGGTGTTTATTGAGATTGAAACTGACAGTGACCGCACTGGACACTTTTATTAAGCCTGTAGTCTTTAGATTTTTTTTACATAATGTTCCATTACTTAAAATGTATTTCATTTTTTTATTTATATTTTATATATAAAATGAGTGCTAGCTTATTTAGCTGTGATATGCAAGGATCATATTTCATATTCGGTTTATTTCTCAGTAGCCTATAGATTTGTTAATAATGTGTTTTGTAAATGGATTGTTTATAAGGACTAAGCTATTAATATATAATACATATGGCTAATTAATACATTAAGACATTGAAGTCAGGTAGGACAACAAATCACATCCATAGTGAATTACTGTTGAGTGGTGTCGGTGCGTGGTATCGGCCTTTCATGTTCGATACGAGTATTTTAACCAAGTATCGACCAGATACTTGTATCGGTATCAGTGCATCCCTAACAAATACTATAAAAATCAATGATTACTGGTTTTCAGTATTCCTCCAGATATCTTCTTTTGTGTTTAAGAGAAGAAAGAAAATCATAAAGGTCTGGAGCAAGTATAGGGCAAGTAAATAATGAAAGAGTTTTCATTTTAGGGTGAACTGTCCCTTTAAGTCCACTCTTATCTAGTTGCTCATTCAGAACAGGTTTTCGTAAACACACTGTTTGCTGTGAGAATCTGGAAACAGGCCTCTGTAATAACACAAACAAACGAAATATTGATCTGTAGAACAATCCACAAAGCAACAACACCTCGCTGCGTCTGCTGTGCTAAAGCATAACCCATCAACTCTTTCTACTGTATCTCTAATGACAGCGGTGAGTCACATGAAGATTGATGTAAAACTGAATGAATCGGCCAGATGTGTGTGATTTGGTAAGAAAGTACACCTCCTTTTGTTCTCCCTGAGGTCCTTAGATTTACATTCTTCACAGGCGAGTTCGAAAAATCCTGCTGTTATTCAAATCAGCCTGTGAGCTTCGCCTCCAGATGCTGGTTACTCATCAATATCTGAATCCTTCCTTCAGTTCAGCTCTATACTTCTTCATTAACTTCAGCCCGCATGGAATTGTTGTTGCTTTTTTTTTAGTCAGCACAGATATTTATATGGTATTGTGACTCACACAGTTTACATCTGCAACGGTAATGAAAGAGCAATATCTTCTGTTTTTTCTTGCTTTATAAATATTGAAATTAGCTTTATATGAATGTTAAATTTTTGACAAAGCCAGTTTGGTTTTCAAAGTAATCAATAGGGGTTGAAGTCAGAATTATTAGCCTCACTGAATTATTAGCCTCCTGTATATTTTTTACCCCCAATTTCTGTTTAACAGAAAGACATTATGTAATTATATGTATTCATATATATACATTCACCGGCCACTTTATTAGGTACATCTTACCTATACAGGGTTGGACCCCCTTTTGCCTTCAGAACTGCCTTCATCCTTTGTGGCATAGATTCAACAAGGTACTGGGAATATTTCTCAGCGATTTTGGTCCATGTTGACATGATAGCATCACTCAGTTGCTTCAGATTTGTCGGCTGCACATCCATGATGCAAATCTCCTGTTCCACCACATCCCAAAGGTGCTCTACTGGATTGAGTTCTGGTGACTGTGGAGGCAATTTGAGTACAGTGAACTCATTGTCATGTTTAAGAAACCAGTCTGAGATGATTCACGCTTTATGACATGGCACGTTATCTAGCTGAAAGTGCTTGCTTTAAGCGGGACACTTTTGTGACACTTGTTTAGGGCTGGGCGACATGACAAAAATCTTATATCATTATAGAAGTTATCTCATATCCTGATAACAATATATATCACAATACCTCTTCTATAAATTCAATCAATTATTAATTTATTTACATTGACAACATGGAAAGGACCATTTTTGTTTTACATTTTAAATCGGTGGTCTCAAACTCAATTCCTGAGGGTCACAGCTCTGCAAATTTTAGCTCCAACCACCTCCAAATCACACCTACTTAATAGTCTCTAGTATTCTTGAACACCTTGATTAGTTTGGATCAGCTGTGTTTGAGTAGGGTTGGAGCAAAACTGTGCAGAGCTGCGGTCCTCCAGGAACTGAGTATGGGACCTATGTTTTAAAGTATATTCTCAACAATTTACTCATTCATTTATGAACATATTTCACACTTTATTTAGAACTTTTGGGGCAAATGTTTAATTAAGAATGTAGAAATCTATATAAATTTAGTAAATATATGAATAATATATATATAATGCTTTTCAGTAACTAATGAATTCAGGTCCAACCAAAGTAAATGTAAAGGACCATGTATATACACAACTTTTTACTCATTCATTTGTGATCATATTTCTTACTTTACACTCACCGGCCACTTTATTAGGTACACCTTACTTGTACTGGGTTTGACCCCTTTTTGCCTTCAGAACTGCCTTCATCCTTTGTGGCATAGATTCAACAAGGTACTGGAAATATTCCTCTAAGATTTTGGTCCATATTGACATGATAGCATCATGCAGTTGCTGCAGATTTGTCAGCTGCACATGCATGATGCAAATCTCCCATTCCACCACATCCCAAAGGTACTCTATTGGATTGAGTTCTGGTGACTGTGGAGGCCATTTGAGTACAGTGAACTAAAAAAAAAAACTGTCTGAGATGATTTGCGCTTTATGACACGGCGTGTTATCCTGCTGGAAGTAGCCATCAGAAGATGGGTACACTGTGGTCATAAAGGGATGGACATGGTCAGCAACAATACTTAGGTAGGCTGTGGCGTTGACACAATGCTCAGTTGGTACTAATGGACCCAAACTGTGCCAAGAAAATATCCCCCACACCATTACAACACCACCAGCAGCCTGAACCGTTGATACAAGGCAGGAAGGATCCATGCTTTCATGCTGTTGACACCAAATTCTAACCCTACCATCCAAATGTTGCAGCAGAAATCAAGACTCTTCAAGTATTTCCAATCTTCTGTTGTCCAATTTAGGTAATTCTGTGCGAATTGTAGCCTCAGTTTCCTGTTCTTAGCTGACAGGATTGGCAGCCGGTGTGGTCTTCTGCTGCTGTAGCCCATTTGCCTCAAGTTTAGACGTGTTTTGTACGTTCAGAGATGCGGTTGTAACGAGCGGTTATTTCAGTTACCCTTGCCTTATCTGGCAATTCTCCTATGACCTCTGGCATCAACAAGGCATGTGCACCCACAGAACTGCCACTCACTGGATATTTTCGAACCAATCTCTGTAAATATATATATATATATATATATATATATATATATATACATGAACAAATTGGTAATAGTAGGTTTAGCTTTTTTTTTCAGCCAAACTAAGAGAAATAAAGAACAATATAAGAAGAAATACTGTGAATTTTCTGTAAAATTTCCTTGTTATCCATTACTTGTAAAATATTTGATAATAATTAAAATTTCACATGAGGGAAAATTATTTCGTCGTCAACTCTATATACGATATATAAATCCATCACTTTTTTACATCACAATCAGTTAATCTGTCTTCTTCTTCTCTGTCTACAGGTGTATAACATGTTTCAGCACCAGAGTTTGGGTTTGAGGCTCAACATCCGGGTCACCAAGCTGGTTCTCCTGCACAACCGCCCAGTAAGTGATTGACATCCAGATGTACAGTTGAAGTCTGAATTTTTAGCCCCCTGTATATTTTTCCCTCCAATTTCTGTTAAACTGAAAGAAGATTTTTTTTCAACACATTTCTAAACATAATAGTTTTAAAAACGAATTTCTTTTATGTTTGTCATGATGACAGTGCATAGTATTTGACTAGATATTTTTCAACATACTAGTGACATTTAAAGGCTTACCTAGGTTAATTAGTGTAATCAGGCAAGTCATTGTGTAACAGCGGTTTGTTCTGTAGACAATCGATAAAAATATTGCTTAATAATATTGACCTTAAATTTGTTTAAAAAATTAAAAACTGCTTTTATTCTAGCTGAAATAAAACAAATAAGACTTTCTTCAGAAGAAAAAATATTATAGGAAATACTGTGAAAATTTCCTTGCTCTGTTAAACATCATTTGGGAAATATTTGAAAAACAATAAAAAATAAAAAAAACACGAGGTCTAATAATTGTGACTTCAACTGTATATGCACACCTTGACTCAACGTGCCATTTATCACTCCCTCACATTATATCCCTATATCCTCAGGACCTCTGATGTGTGTGTGTGTGTGTGTGTGTGTGCGTGCATGTTTTAACTACCAGTTTACTCTCTGTTTTATTACTGAATTGCGTTCTGTCTAAAGGCTCCTGAGAGTCTGCCAGAAGCTTTTTTTGAGTGCTCACCTCTAAAATGATGTATGTCAGGACTCAGGACGTTACTGAATTGCCATTAGTGTAATTTTGCAGCATTGCTTCAGGGTAAACCCCATGGACTCTCACAATCTGATAAAAGCAAGATAAAAGTCAGGGAACTGATGGATTTACATGCTTGAAACACACTGTCCTCAAGTCTTGCTGAATTACAGCAGCATGTTGATTTCATTGTGTGACTGATAAAATCACAGTTTTTATGTCAATGGGAGTTTGTGAAGAAAGCCAAGATACTATAGGGTTTAAACTTTAAACTTAGATGCCAAACTGTTCTGTACAGCGGGGGAAATAAGTGTTGAACACGTCACGTTTTTTCCTGGGGTTAATGTTTCTAAAGGATCTGTTGACATGGAATTGAACATGGGGTCTGTTCTTCGTACGTGGATTACTCAGTTAGCTGGATTTGGTTATTGACGATTTGACATGATCAAGGATCGTTTCGTTTTTCAAAACTCGTCTGAGAGTTGTTGTCATATATATTAGTTAAAAATATATATTTTATTAACTTATACAATCTGCACTCCGAAATAAAAATACAAAGACTGCCACCTGGTGGTTTAATGAGAAAATGTATTGACATGAACTTTTTAGATACAAATGCGTACAATCGTTTAAGTACAATTTGTGTATGATAATAGACATGCACGATATGCAACTTTTTTTTAAGGAATAATACATTTATGCAGTCATGAACATGCTTTGACAGTTCTGACGGTGATTTGATGCTTCACAAAAGTTGCAGACACCTTCACCAATCAAAATGCTTTTGTGATGCAAAATTAATTAAAGGGCACCTATGGTAAAAAATCTACTTTTCAAGCAGTTTGGACAGACATATATGTAGGTATAGTGTATATACTGTCATATTGGGGTGATATAAACACACTCAGTCCTTTTTTTTTCAATTTAACAACATAAAAACGGTGGACCAATTGGAGCCATTTTGAGACCAACCGCAACTTGATGTAGGAGTGTGGTCCCCCCGCCCACCAATATTGATTGACAGCTGCGTATTAACATGTCTCCATAGTAACATTTCATATCCACAAGACAGGACGTGCGCAAATCAACCCTAAATAAAAGGTCTGTTCAGTTTAGGATCATCAATCATCATCAAATGTGATCAAGAGTGAGTTTGACAAGTTTAAAATGTTTTAAAACAGTGCATGTGTGTAATGAATTACAGAGATTTACTTCAGCTTTACTTCATCAACACAGCCGCGTGTCAGAACAATAATAAAAGACGCTTCAATCCCGGTTTGTGGACGTTAAATCAGGTTTATTTTGTACATTAACATAACAGATATCCATACAGCAGTGGAGATCAACCTGTTTCCTGTCACATTTGCGTGCAAAGACAGTGCAAAGCTAAACGCGCGCTGTATGTATATGCGTATGTCTGCACTGTGTGTGTGTGCGTGAACTTTGTAATGACATCGTGTGTGACTCATCCTGCAGCTCCACACAACAAATGCATCAAATAATCATTGATAAAGCTTTTACTGTAGTATTTGTCACAAACGTTACATGAGATCTGCTTCCTTCATGTCTGTCTGTTGTCTGAGGCAGCCGAGGGCGGAGACTGAGGCACGCACGGCAGGCACGTGGAAACGATGGGCAGGGAGGACTAGCCTTAAAGGCGCAGTACACAAAAACAGTAAAAATCTATTAAGATCTATAAAACACCATCTAGTGAAAGCTATAATAAATAATCTGATGGGTGTTTTGAGCTGAAACTTTACTGACACATTCTGGGGACACAAAAGACTTATATTAAGTCTGGAAAAAGGGGTAACCTAGGTGCCCTTTAAACATCCAGTTTTTCTTTACACCGATTAAGAAACCGGCTACTAATGCTACTATGACTACTATAATAAAGAAAATCTGCTTTAACTGTGAAACTAAATAAATTGTTAAATACTCTCGACACATGAAAGTGTAAGGAGGAAACAACAAAGGAGGAAAGTTATATTTAACAAACCGTTTACTACGAATTTTATGTAATTTTGCTCACATGGATAGTTGAATATTAATCGAGGATCGATAGAGTCTTTCACAACACGCGCAGCGATCTCAGATCAGTTCATCCTGACATTTTAATCTGATTCACGAACTTGTTTGAAGAATCAAATTAGCCAGAGATCAAGATTAAGATTAAAAGATCCAGGATCTGTCAAATCATCTTAGATCAAGGTAAGCGAGGTACAAAGAACGAACACCAGATTCTGGTAAAAACCCAAACAATACAAACATAAAAATAAAACAAACCAATTTTAAAAGATGAGTTGTGTAATAGCATTGAAATGATACAAGGAGAAAGTATTGAACTGCTAAAATGTATTCAATACTTTATGTAAAAGGCTTTATTAGTGATGGCCTCTCATACTGTATGGAGATGGACGTCACATGCTTCGCTCAGGTGTGAGTTTTTCACAGACTTCAACAGAGTGTAAAAATCTTGATGGTTCTGTGGGTCTCGTCTATCAAATCTGATCTTTATTTTGTATTTTCTGTTGGATTGAAGTCAGGGGATTGGCTGGGCCATTCGACAGCTTGATTTTCTTTCTCTAAAAGAGTCTGAGAGTTTCCTTGGCTGTGTTTTGGATCATTGTCTTGCTGAAATGTCCACCCTGGTTTCTTCATCTTCATCCTGCTAATGCAGATGTTGGACTGAAGCAGCTGATATTCATTACACTGAGGAAGGGCAGAGGGTTGCTGAAGAACTACTGAGACATTTCAGCTGCTGTCTGGGCTTTCACTGCCTTCTTACACTGCCCTTTCTTCATGTGTTCAATACTTTTTCCCTGCGTCATTTCATTTTGTTGCACATAACTTAATTTGTAAACTGATTTGATTTGTTTTCTTTGCATATCTGCATTTCTTTGGTCATTACCAACATCCGGTGAAAATTTCAAGTCAACAGCACCTTTAGAAATATGTTTTCTGAGAAAAATAATGACGTGTTCAATACTTATTTTGCCCGCTATATGCTCAACGAGTTAAGACAAGATACACATTGAAAAGTGAAACAAGAATATTGTTCATCTTGCATGCAGAGACACAAAATATCATTCAAAACTTTGAGGAAGCTACGATTTTTATCGTATTAGTCTCCTATTGTCACGATTACTAGTGATCCAGTCTAAGCAGATCGCTGGTAAACACCTAGGACTACAAATCCGCTTTTAAATAGTCTACATAATCAACAAACTTGAGTATCAGCTGCGAGTGTGTAATCAAACAGGATTTGGAACCGGTTGTGTGTGTTTGGTGCATGACTGAATATGTAGTCCATTTATCAGCGGATTTGTAGTCCTAGGTGTTTACCAGCGATCTGCTCAGGCTAGATCACTGGTAATCGTGACACTTATGCTGAAGTTGAAGTCTTATGATGGAGTTGAAATGCAAAATATGAAAGGCTATATAAAATATAAAATATATATAATATATAAAATATAAGCTGACATCAGATTAAGACATCTGATGAAGAGCCGGTGTGCTCGAAATGTCACATGCGGTCACGTTTTGGTCTCGGCATGGTGAAGACAAGAGAGGTAGGATCCAAGTGCAGCTTAATAATCATTCATTAAAGAAAGTATTCATGCAGGTAATCATGGACAAAAATATGAAGAAAATCAAGAATTAAACAGGGCAATCCAAAATCATAGTCAAAAACAGTCCTAAGGTCATAAACAATGCATCGATCCAAAAGTACAAACAAAACAAACAACAAGCTTTGACTAAGGCAAAAACACAGTGACAGGAAATATACGTGATGTAAAACAACAAAGACTCGCTGCAGAGGTGTGTGTAGGGTGTATATATAGTCCGGATAATCGATAATAATGAGAGTCAGCTGTGCATGTGTGATCAGTGGAGAATGGTGACTGGTGTGTGTAACAGCATGCAGGGATTTGTAGTTCATGGATGAGTTTGTAGAACCCTGAAGTGATTGCTGGTATTCATAACACATGCTATATTATAGCCTTTTATTAATAAATTTTTATACTTTTAGCGATTTAGTGTTGCTGGCTTTAAAGGTCCCATGAAGTTAAAATAATTTTTTTTAGATGTTAGTATCAGTATTGTTAGTTTTTAAGATATCTATAAGCTAGTGTGCTCCAAAAAAGTAGCAAAATTCGCGTTTAGAAGATATAAATATATATAAACATGTAAAGCTTGTAGTTTGTCACTTCCGTCTATATGGAGCAACGATTTTTTTCACGTCACATCAAATCTTGACCAATCAAATGCTCTCTAGTATCTGGCAAGCCCCGCCCCCTTTTCATTTGATGCATTTGAGCTCTCGCTGGCAGAGCCCTGATAAAAACAAAACGTTATTGGCTGTTTTCTTGAAAAGGGGAGGAGCTACACTCTGTCTTCTCTTGGTGTTTTGGTTAAGATTGTCAAACATTGAATAAAAATTCACATTTTAAAGCACTTCACAGGACATTTACATTAGTTTTATTGTATTTTTTTGCACCAACTTGAGACTGATGTGTGTTTTTTTTTTGGATTTATTGCATTTATTTGATATGCATTAAAATCTGTAATATTATCATAAAGTTTTTACATTTTTAAAAATCATTTTATTTTCAATTATTTAAATTGATTTAAAATATTAAATTTCTTTCTGTGATGCAAAGCTGAATTTTTTGTATCGTTACTCCAGACCTCATTGTCACATATATCTTAAGAAATTATTCCTTACTGACCACAAATGTTGCGCATTCAAACCATTATGCAATAAAATGCTTATTACAATGACTAGCAAGTAGCAAAATAGCGAATCATGATTTATGTCAATATCATTATCTTAAGGCTGTTTTAGTCTATATTTGATTTGCATGCCCCATTTTCTGTTTCAAAACAAAATAAACTGATCTCGTCAGTTTTATAGGGTCTTTAAAATAAAATCTTGTAGAGTAAACTACTTATCCCTGGGAGTCGATGTCGTATTTAGTTTGAGGCAAACAAAAATGTGGTTGCGTGGGACAGAATTACTTCCCCCGTCATTATGTTTTACTATTTTAGCTTTATTACAACAAATAAACCGTGAAAGCATCTAGTTTTACTGCATGTTTTTGACTGTGAACTAGGAATTAGATTGTAATGTAATGATATTGTTCAATATGTCTCTTAGGAAAAGCTGAAGGTGGGTCATCATGGAGAAAAAGCCCTGGAGAGCTTCTGTTACTGGCAGCACGAGGAATATGGCGCCCGATATCTGGGAAACAATCACATTCCGGGCAGCAGGGATGACCCTCCTCCTGTGGACGCAGCTGTGCTGGTCACCAGGTACTGAAGGATCAATGTGGGGCTGTTTACTTGGGATCCAATGGTTCCACGGTTTTAGGGTCACAGTTTTGGTATGGTTTAGTATATTATATTTTTAGTAAAAAAAGACACTGTCGAATAAAAATCTAGAAAACAATATCTTCAAGTAAAAGCACTATAGCAAAGGTGCTACTGAAATAAACAGAGCTTTTTAGGTTGTTCGAGTATCTAACAGTGGTTTTGAGCTTCAGAAAGTGAATAATACAGTGGTTAGACAATGAAATTGAAACACCTGGTTTCGTTTTGCGCCCAATACTGCATCAGTTGGTCTTGGGAATGACAGATACAAGTCCTCCACAGTGGCCAGAGGGATTTTGAGTCATTCTTTTTGCATAATAGTGTTCAGGTCACTACGTGATGCCGGTGGGGGAAGACGTTTCCTGACTCACTCCTTCAAAACACGCCAAAGTAGCTCAATAATATTTAGATCTGGTGACTGTGCAGGCCATGAGAGATGTTCAACTTTACTTTCATGTTCAGTTTACTTTCTCTGTCACCAGTCTTGCTGTGTGTATTGGTGCATTATCATCCTGATACACGGCACCGATTTCAAGACACAATTTTTTAACCATTGGGTGCACATGGTACTCCAGAATGTTTTGCTAGTGCTTGGCAGTGGCACACCAATCTTGCACAAGTATTGGGCTTAGGGAATGCCATGATATTACAGCCATCATTGTACCATGCTTCACTCTGGGCATGCAACAGTCTGGGTGGTACTCTTTTTTGGGGTTTTTCCATACCGTAACTCCCCTGGATGTGGGAAAGACAGTGAAGGTGGTCTCATCAGAGAACAATACATGTTTCACATTGTCCACAGTCCAAGATTTTCACTGCTGGCACCATAAGCTATGTTTCCATCCACCTATTTTTATGCGCATTTTGGAGATGCGCATAAAAAAAAACGGTTGATGGAAACGGCATGATGTGCATACATTTTGAAAATACGCATAAAAAACTGAGTAAGATAAACTTTTTATTCGATAAGAAAAGATGCGGATAAACCACGATGGAAACACTTTTACCACACAAATTCCAGTGTGCGCATTAAAAAAAGGTCATTTGATTTTGTTATAAGATTCATGTGATGATGAAAATGTGTGTGAATGGACAAACCAGCTGGCTGAGCACACTGTAAAACATCTGAAATGTTGTTTTGGTCATTCTAAAACGCCTTAACCATTTCAGTATTAGTGTTATTATATTATTAATGACATCCAGAATCAAGAGCTTCTGTGCTTCGCGTCTGACACCTTCAAACGCCACCGCGCGTTCACTGCGTGTCAGGATTGCCTTCTGAGGCGCAAGTCATTTATTAGATGAAGAAAAAATTGACGCAGCTTCTCCTACTGCAGCAAACTTTATTCACATGTCTTTTATGCTATAATCCAGTTTTGCACATAAAGTTTATTCACATTTTTGGATGGAAACAAAGCTATTGAAACTAACGTTTGCACCTTGTCACTGCTTTTTTTCTGATTGGATAGATATCTGACATTACCATCCATTGAAATAATCTGATTAAATGACCACTCCTTATTTGCACTTACCACATTCAATTCAATTAAATTCAAGTTTATTTGTCTAGCTTTTCGCAATAATCATTGTTTTAAAGCAGCATTACAAAAGGTGCACATTATTGCATTACAATCAAAATCAGAAAAGTTAAGGTTATTAGTTACCATAACTTTATTACTTACTAGTAACTTTAACTAATTAACTAGTGACTAAAAATAATATTATTAATAATGAATAATTACTTACATTTATATAGCACTTTTCTGGACACTCAAAGCACATGAGATAACAGATTTTTTGGGGGGAATTTCCTCTTCCACCAACTCATAGTTTTGCTGCTTTCAAGAGCTCCAGATTTGTCTTTTGGTAAGCAGCACCGATTACCTTCGCTTCAACCATTCTTTGAACAGATTATTATTTGGCCTAGCTTTAACCTTGTGTGATCATCCTTTGATTATCACACACTGAATGTTTTTCACCTGCTCTTTTACAGGTATTTTTGGTAATATGGTTTATCATTTTTTTACAATAACATTACTTTAATATGAGATTAACTCCCCATTTATGAGTAGTTAACTGGCGATCTGAGACCTTTAGCCAGGACAGATTACTGTGCATAGTTTTAGATGCACTACAACACATTTAAAATTTGTGGATATGAAATAATAATTTATTTATGTTTGGCATGGTCAGAGATAAATTTGGTAAATCCTTAATTTGAGCTCTGAAAAGTGATGTGAAATAAAAACTAATTGTAATACAACACTATGAAACCATGGCCCATTTGCTCATACACGACACACAAAAAGTGAAATGAATGAGGAGGCATGTGGACATGACACAAAATCTAAATCAAGTCATTTTAGGCATGTCAAAGTCAAATTAATGCATATAAATTCTATTTTCCCAACAACAAAAATGTGGCTTGTGAAAATGGCAAGTGGCTAGTAAAGATGGAAATCTACTAGCCACAGTGGCTGGTGATCACAATTTTACAATTTATTTGTAAATTACTGTGTGAAATAAGTATTTGATCACTTGAGTCAAGCATTTTAAATATTTAGTACAGAAGCCTTTGTTAACAATTACAGAAGTCAAAGGGTTCCTGTAGTTCTTCACCAGGTTTGCACACACTGAAAGAGGGATTTTGCCCACTGATCTTCTCTAGATCTGTCAGGTTTCAGGGCTGTCGCTGAGCAACATGGAGTTTCAGCTCCCTCCAAAGATTTTCTATTGGATTTAGATCTGGAGACTGGCTAGACCACTCCAAAACCTTGTTATGCTTCTTACGAAGCCACCCCTTGGTTTTCCTGGCTGTGTGCTTTGGGTCATTGTCATGTTGGAAGACCCAGCCACGACCCATCTTTAATGCTCTGACTGAGGGAAGGAGGTTTTTGCCCAATATCTCACAATACATGGCCACATTCATCCTCTCCTTAATACAGTGCAGTCATTCTGTCCCCTGTGCAGAAAAACACCCCAGAGCATGATGCTTCCAGCCCCATGCTTCACTGTAGGTATGGTATTATTGGGATGATACACATCATTCTTCTTCCTCCAAATTTGGTGAATAGAGTTAAGACCAAAAAGTTTTACTTTGGTCTCATCTGATCACTGGACTTTCTCCCATGAATACTCTGGACCATCCAGATGTTCCCTGGCCAACTTAAAATGGGTCTTGACATGAGCTAACTTAAGCAGGGGAACCTTCCGTGCGATGCATGGTTTTAAAACATGACATCTTACTGTATTACTGATAGTACCCTTGAAAACGGTGGTCCCAGCTCTCTTCACGGCATTGATCAGCTCCTCCCGCATAATTCTGGACTGATTCTAGACCATTCTTGGCATCATTAATACCCCACGATGAGAGATCTTCCATGGGGCCCCAGTCTGAAGGACATTGACAGTCATCATTAACCTCTTCCATTTTCTGACAATTGCTCCAACAGTTGCTCTTTCTTGGCAATTGCCCCGTAGCAGTTTCAGCTTTATGAAGGTCTACAATTTCATCTCTTGTGTCTTTTGACAGCTCTTTGGTTTTGGCCATGTTGCTACTTTTGACTGATTGTGGGGTGCACAGGTGTCTTTATGACAGCTAGTGACCTCAAACAAGTGCTACTAAATTAGAATCATGAGCAGAGTCTAGCTGGACTATTTTAAATCAAAATAACAGGTCTTTGAGGGTCAGAAATTTGGCTGAAAAGCAAGTGATCAAATACTTATTTGACAGTAATTTACAAATAAGATGTTTAAAAGTCATACAATGTGATTTCTGCATTTTAATTTTTAGATTCTGTCTCTCACAGTGGAATTGCACCTATACTGAAAATTCTAGACCCCTCCATGATTTCTAAGTAGGAGATCTTGAAAAATCACGGTGTGATTAAATACTTATTTCCCTCACTGTACTGTATATATGATTCAATACTATATAGTGGCACAAATCTGAATTGAAAAGATGCAGTTTGGGCCTGATAATCTGATTCGGGTCACATGTAGCCAAAGGTCAGAGTCTGTAAAATGATTTCAACTTCCCATTACTATTGGTTGAATTGAATGGATTCAATAAAAGGTAAAACTCTAGAGGAGCTCTAAAATGAGCCAATTTCCCCCCCAAAAAGTGGAGTGCTTCTTTAAGTATTATGTCTATGTTCAAATGCTCTTGGGCCCATCACATCTGCAAAGGCTTCATTGCGAATGTCATTTTTCTTTCTCCATCTCTCGACTTTCACTTCCCATTTGGTCACACATGTCCTTTGAAGTCTGCTATCTGTCAGCTCTTGGCTGCTTGAGACAGATTTAACCTTTTCCCCGTCCCTTTTATTGGGATCCAACACATTTTGTACCTGCCAGTATCTGAGACCCTAATAATCTCTCTGTCAGCGAAGCAAGTTTGCTCCAGATCTTCATCTACAACAACAGATTACCAGAGCCAGCCAAAACGCCACATTCCCAGCTCGGGATTAGGGTTTATTAGCGCACTGTAATTTTCAGAATCAAGAAAGAAAAGAAAATCCTTTTGTTAAAACGACTCATGTGAGCTTGTCAGATGCTATCTGTCATGGCGGGCCCGAGGAGCTCCCAGCGCACACAGAGAGGGCCTTTGTTTCCCCCTGTGCCGGGTTAAATATGATCTCCGCCGGTGTACAAAAGGAACTCTCTATAAGGATGCGGCGTACAGCAGCAACATCTGTCTCGGCTTGCATGCCAAGATGGCTCGGGGCAGCGGGAATGCATCGAAGCAAATTAAGGCTTGACAAGGTGCGCCTCGGTTTCCCCTCTCACAGCTTTGTAGGAGCTGTCAGTGGCTCGTCCCGGCTTCCCGCGGCACTTGCTGACTGAAAGATTATCTTCTTAATGCGTCTGCAGCCACATACACACACACACACACACACCACAATGCGCTCTTCACAGCTCCTCCGAGAACATAAAATCAGCCGTTCGCCAAGACATTCGCCTCATAAAATCATCAGCGGCCAATCAGTGATCATATTGTGCATTTAAAGGTCCCATGAAATGTAAATCTTTTTTTTTAGATGTTAGTTTCAGTCTGGGTGACACGGTGGCGCAGTGGGTAGCACAATCGCCTCACACCAAGAAGGTCGCTGGTTCGAGCCTCGGTTGGGTCAGTTGGTGTTTCTGTGTGGAGTTTGCATGTTCTCCCCGTGTTTGCGTAGGTTTCCTCCAAGTGCTCCAGTCTCCCTCACAAGTCCAAAGACATGCGCTATAGGTGAGTTGGGTAAGCTAAATTGTTCGTAGTGAATGTGTGTGAATGAGTGTGTGTGGATGTTTCCTAGTGATGGGTTGCAACTGGAAGGGCATCCGCTGCGTAAAACATATGCTGGATAAGTTGGCGGTTCATTCCGCTGTGGCAACCCAAGATTAATAAAGGGACTAAGCCGAAAAGTAAATGAATGAATTTTAGTTTTAAGGATATCTGTTAGCTAGTGTTCTACAAAATTTGTGTTTAGAAAATATTAAGGATATGGATTTTTAGGCCATTATCAATCACCAATAACTCTTTAGATTTGGAGGCTGATAACCAATATATGATTTATAAAAACTTCATAAAAGTTTGATCTGATCTTATGAACTAAATAGCCTACTCAAAGCAAAAAAACTATCATTTCAAAATTGCAAGGTGATTATATAGACATACTGTGTATTCAAGATTTCACATAAATCAGGAGGCCAACAATAAATTATTTCCTTTTCTTCATAGCAAATTAACAAGCAACTTGACTGTTGCATGAAAATAATAGACTAAATAACAAAACTGGATTTAATTAACAAACTATTTAAATAAATACATTTAAAATAAAATGAAAATGAAAGAACTATTAAATGCATTTAGAAATTATTTTTAAAATGAACAAAAAACATAAATACTGCTGCCCCCATGCACAGCCAAATATGTTAAATAACACATATTCAATAATACCACATATTCATTAATCAGAGCAGCACAGCTGCTGTGAAGGCTTTATTGGATTAGTGTGTGTGTGTGTGTGGTGATAGCTAGGCATGGGCCGGTATAAGTTTCTGATGGTATGGTAACCTTGGATAAAAATACCTCAGTTTCACAGCATCATGGTAAAGTGATGGGATTAAAGAGGTATTGTGATTACTGCTCTAAAATAAAGATTTAAAGTTCTTTTTAAATGTCTGGAAAAAAATGCTAATGATAAAAAATGCTCATTTACAAAAAAAAAAAGAGGTCTGATGGATTTAGAGGGTTTTGAACTCTTCATATATTCTTCACACCTCTCTTTTAACCAAATTGCAGAGGATTAATGATGATATGAAATGTATGATTGTCAACAGAGACCATCATTTAGCATGTTTCAGTCAGCAGTCTCTGCAAACATTTACAGGTCTGATTGTTATGTAATGCTGGCACTTGCAGATTTCCCCACGAGTTTCCAAATTGGAAGTCTGACTTTCTGATGCACCTTTCCAAGTAGGAAGCTGGAAATTCTGACTCTGCTGAATGGAACACAGCATTAGCTACGCTGGATGAGGTCAGACATGCTTTAAGCGGGACACTTTTGTGACACTTGTGTAGGGCTGGGCGACATGACAAAAATCTCATATCATGATAGAAGTCATCTCATATCCTGATAACAATAAATATCACGATACCACTTGTATATATTCAATAAATTGTTTAATTATTTATGTTGACAACATGGAAAGGACTATTTTTTTTTACATTTTAAAACAGTGGTCTCAAACTCAATTCCTGGAGGGTCACAGCTCTGTAGATTTTAGCTCCAACCACCTCCAAATCACACCTGCTTAATAGACTCTCGTAGTCTTGAACACCTTGATTAGTTTGGATCAGCTGTGTTTGAGTAGGGTTGGAGCAAAACTGTGAAGAGCTGCGGTCCTCCAGAAATTGAGTTTGAGACCTATGTTTTAAAGTATATTCTCAACAATTTACTCATTCATTTATGAACATATTTCACACTTTATTTAGAACTTTTCGGGCAAATGTTTAATTAAGAATGTAGAAATCTATATAAATCGAGTAAATCTATATAAATCTAGTAAATATATGAATAATATATATAACGCTTTTCAGTAACTAATGAATTCAGGTGCAACCAAAGAAAATAGAAAGGACCATGTATATACACAACTTTTTACTCATTCATTTGTGATCATATTTCTCACTTTACACTCACCGGCCACTTTATTAGGTACACCTTACTTTTACTGGGTTTGACCCCCTTGCATTCAGAACTGCCTTAATCCTTTATGGCATAGATTCAACAAGGTACTGAAAATATTCCTCAGAGATTTTGGTCCATATTGACATGATAGCATCACGTAGTTGCTGCAGATTTGTTGACTGCACATCCATGATGCGAATCTCCTGTTCCACCACATCCCAAAGGTGCTCTATTGGATTGAGATCTGGTGACTGTGGATGCAATTTGAGTACAGTGAACTCATTGTCATGTTTAAGAAACCAGTCTGAGATGATTTGCACTTTATGACATGGCGCGTTATCCTGCTGGAAGTAGTCATCAGAAGATGGGTACACTGTGGTCATAAAGGGATGGACATGGTCAGCAACAATAATCAGGTAGGCTGTGGTGTTGACACAATGCTCAATTGGTACTAATGGGCCCAAAATGTGCCAAGAAAATATCCCCCACACCATTACACCACCAGCCTGAACTGTCGATACAAGGCAGGATAGATCCATGCTTTCCTGTTGTTGACGCCAAATTATGACCCTACCAACCGAATGTCGCAGCAAAAATCGAGACTCATCAGACCAGGCAACGTTTTTCCAATTTCCTATTGTCCAGTTTTGGTGAGCCTGTGTGAATTGTAGCCTCAGTTTCCTGTTTTTAGCTGACAAGTAGCACTTGGTGTGGTCTTCTGCTGCTGTAGCCCATCCGCCTCAAGGTTGGACATGTTGTATGTTCAGAGATGCTCTTCTGCAGACCTTGGCTGTAACAAGTGGTTATTTGAGTTACTGTTTTCTTTCTATCAGCTGGGACCAGTCTGGCCATTCTCCTCTGACCTCTGGCATCAACTAGGCCACAGAACTGCCAATTACTGTATATTTTCTCTTTTTCAGACCATTCTCTGTAAACCCTAGAGATGGTGTGCCTGAAAATCCCAGTAGATCAGCAGTTTCTGAAACACTCAGACCAGCCTGTCTGGCACCAACAACCATGCCATCACCTTTCTTCTCCATTCTGATGCTCAGTTTGAACTGCAGCAGATCGTCTTGACCATGTCTACATTCCTAAATGCATTGAGTTGCTGCCATGTGATTGGCTGTTTTTGATCCTAACGCAATCTTCCTCTTCGGTGTCTCCACCCTAGTCACTGCAAAGACACAGTTGTTAGTACTGTTTTGATCCTAACTCAATTTCCCTCTGCCGTCTCTCTGCCCCAATCACTGCAAAGGCACAGGTGTTAGTAAAGTTTTTTTTAAAGAATGTTATCATTCGATTGCATGGCTGTTATCAGTGGTTATCAGCTAATAGATATGGACCAGTAGGGGCCTTCTGCGCCTACTAGTAGGCTGAGAAGGCTGTTATCATCCATCCACATGGTTAATTCTGCTATAGATCACATACAGCTGTGGCTGAAAGTTAACAATATTTATTTATAATATTTATTAAATTTCCAATAATTGTATTTTATTAACGTCTACCCTTACCCCAACCCTAAACTTAACTGTCACAGTAATGTAAAAACAGATCTGGATCTGGAGTCTTCTCTATTAGCATAGCTAATTAACCATGTGGATGGATAATAACAGCCTTCTGAGCCTACCAGTAGGTGGAGAGACCCCTACTGGCCCATATCTATCAGCTGATAACATGAAAAGTGGGTGTCCTAATGCGCTCTATAAGCGCAGATATACAATATCTGTCTATTGTCATATTACACAGCCTTGTGAAAGGATGGCACTTCACGTCCTCCATGCGTGTCGGTGCTAATAGAAATCAGCATGCCTAACTGCATCCATCACTGAACGGTATCCGTCTTCAACACCCAGCTGTGTGTCACATTCACTTAAACTGTGAAAGAACAAGATAGGAAACCAGAAGCCCACATCAAAACCACTCTGCAATAAAGGAACACGTCACAGAGCATGTTTGAAGACTAGAGACCTAAAACAGGACACATCCATCTTAGCTGCCTGACGTGTATAAACAAAAACATCTTTGTTAATACCAAAAGCCTATTTGATTTTTCCCCCCTTCCCAACCACTTAAAACGTCCTCTGATGTTCAGTTTGTCATTTGTTGCCTACTTGTGGTGCCACCAGGGTTGTGGATACTACCTTGATAATGTAGCTTCACAAACTACAACCTACTCATTAATTTAAAGCACACTACAGTAAAGTTGTTCTTTTGGAAAAGTAAATTAGGAACCACTTTATGTCAAGTCTTTAATATGTGTTAACATTTAAATTAATCAATAGGTACAATGCACCTACACTGTAAAAAAATATATATATATTTTACTGCCTACATACACTTTTTTTAGTTGAATCACTGGTACTTTTATAGTCAACTCAAATTACATTAGTCAAATTGACAAAAAAAATGTAGTTGAAACCCAATTTACTGATTAATATACAGTGAAGTAACATAAAAGCATTTGTTTCCATGACTTCTTTGTCATATAAGTGTATTCTGCATGCTTTTCTAATTTTAAAGGGATTTCTGTAGTTACAACCATGCTATTGACACTACCCATATCTCTTGAATATACACTCACTGGTCACTTTATTAGGTACACCTTACTGGTACCGGGTTGGACCTCCTTTTGCCATCAGAACTGCCTTAATCCTTCGTACTGCCGCACACTGCATATCTTTTCTTTTTCAAACCATTCTCTGTAAACCCTAGAGATGGTTGTGCGTGAAAATCCCAGTAGATCAGCAGTTTCTGAAATACTCAGACCAGCCCGTCTGGCACCAACAACCATGCTACGTTTAAAGTCACTTAAATTACCTTTCTTCCCCATTCTGATGCTCGGTTTGAACTTCAGCAGATCATCTTGGCCATGTCTACATGCCTAAATGCTTTTAGTTGCTGTTATGTGATTGGCTGATTAGAAATTTGCATTAAAGAGCAGTTGGACAGGTGTACCTAATAAAGTGGCCAGTGAGTGTATATGACTTTTAAAAGCCAAAATGTACAAATTTTTAAATAGTTTTTTTTTTTTTCATTTTAGTTTTTAGTAATTCAATAAAAGTAAAAATTATAATGACAAGTACAATAACCAGAATAATCACAATTAACCATACAACAATACTACTACAACTATCACTAATAATAATAAAATTAATAAGGTAACCTTTTAGGTCATACTTTACAGTAAGATTCCTTTAGTTAATGTAGTTACTGACATGAACTAAGAATGAACAATACTTGTACAGCATTTATTGATTATAGTTCAACATTTATTAATGGATTAATGAATGCATTTATTAAGTGATTGTTAACATTAGTTAATGCACTATTAATAAGAACAAACAATGATCAATTTAATTTCCATTAACTGATTGTGACAAAGATGAATGCATACTGTAATATTGTTGATTGTTTGTTCATGTTTGTAAAATACATTAACTTTACCTAATAGAACCATGTAGTGTTACTGTGTGACTGATCAGAATCAGTTTGCCTTTATTTTAGTAAATGAAAAAAAACATTCAGCATTAACAGTAAGAACACAACCATTGAAGGTAAATTCAGTTCAGTTAATCTTTATTACTGTAACATTTTTTTTTATAATTTAATTCATTATTTTCCTCAATAATTTAACAGTACCATGTTTACACATTTTTACATCCTTTTAACACCCGCTTTCCACTCCCCTCCCCAACAGCGACAGTTACTGTAATTAGATGTTGTATTATAAACTCAATAAATAAAAAAGCACACATACACACTGTAAAAAATAACAAGTTGAGTTAACTTAAAATTTTAAAGCAACCAGCTGCAAAGAAATGTTGAGTTTAATAAACTTCAGTGGTTAAAGTTGTGTCAAATAATTTTTTTTATGTTGACTGAAATGGTTGGTTTAAGTCAAGTATACTTTAAGGAATAATTTGGCACAACTTCAAACACTGAAGCTTAATAAACTCAAAATTTCCTTGCAGCCGGTTGCTTTAAAATTTTAAGTTAACTCAACTTTTTATTTTTTGAAGATATGGAGAAATAAAAATGTAAAGTCTCCTCAACTGAGTATTTTACTTTCATTGAACAAACAGTTCCAAACATGCAGCTGAATCATTTTTATGAGTACATTCAACTCTGAGCTCAAAAATATGTCCACCTAACTTACAATTTTAAACTTAGTTAACTATTTGTAAGTTGGATATTTTACAGTGCAGAAAATAGGAATAGTACAAATAAAATAATAATAAATACATAAAAAACCACAGTGCCATAATAATAATACATACATAAATCATATAAGATAGTTACACTTTTATTGTGCGTCTCACCACAGTGATCCATCCTCCAAAAATGCCAAATAATTTCCCCATCTTCTCTGATAAACATCCAATTTATCAAGTAGTCTAATTACTATACTGTTTCTATGCCACAGGCATATTACCCTGTATCCCAAGATTGGTTACTCATTGAAACTAAGCAGGGCTGAGCCTGGTTAGTACCTGGATGGGGGACTACGTGGGAAAACTAGGTTGCTGTTGGAAGTGGTGTTAGTAAGGCCAGCAGGGGGCGCTCAACCTGCGGTCTGTGTGAGTCCTAATGCCCCAGTAAAGTGAAGTGGATGCTATAATGTCAGTGAGCGCCATCTTTCGCTAAATTAAATCATTAAATCGAGGTCCTGACTCAACTGGCAGTGTTTTCAAAAGCAATCCAGAAAAAGAAAAGTTCTTGTGGCCGCCTGATTTTTACCACTGATAAAATCCATATCATATCACCCTCGTATCACCCACCACAGCAATATCACCCTGCAGCCCAAGACCGGTTACTCACTGATGCTAAGCAGGGCTGAGCCTTGGCAATACCTGGATGGGAGACCACATGGGAATGCTAGGTTGCTGTTGGTTGTGGTGTTAGTGAGGCCAGTAGGGGGTGCTCAACCTGCGGTCTGTGTGAGTCCTAATGCCCCAGTAAAAGTGAAGGGGACACTATACTGTCAGTGAGTGCTGTCTTTCGGATGAGACGTTAAACTGAGGTTCTGACTCTCTGTGGTCATAAAAAAAAATCTCTCATTGTGGTCGCAAAGTCTTATGCCGGTGTCCTGGCAACAATCCCTACATTGGTCCTTACCCATCATGGCCTCCCAATCATCCCCATTTACCGAACTGGCTCTATCACTGTCTCTCTACTCTTTCTATAGCTGGTGTGTGGTGAGCGCACTAGCGCCGTTATCCTGTGGCTGCCATCGCATCATCCAAGTGAATGCTGCACACTGGTGGAGGTGTGGAGAGACCCCCCTCATGATTGTGAAGTGCTTTGGGTGTATGGCCAATAAGTGCGCTGTATAAATACACATTACATTACATTATCACTTTTTACAATGTACAGTTGCCCTCAGAATTATTCAACCCCCTGATTTATTAGCCCTCCTGTTTATTTTTTCCCCAATTTCTGTTTAACGGAGAGAAGATTTTTTCAACACATTTCTAAACATAATAGTTTTAATAACTCATCTCTAATAACTGATTTATTTTATCTTGACAGTAAATAATATTTGACTAGATATTTTTCAAGACAATTCTATACAGCTTAAAGTGACATTTAAAGGCTTGATTAGGTTAACTAGGCAGGATAGGGTAATTAGGCAAGTTATTGTATAATGATGTTTTTTCTGTAGACTATGGAAAAAATAAATAGCTTAAAGGGGTTAATAATTTTGACCTTAAAATGGGTTTTAAAAATTAAAAACAGCTTTTATTCTAGCCAAAATAAAACAAATAAGACTTTCTCCAGAAGAAAAAAATATTATCAGACATACTGTGAAAATTTAAACATTAAACATAATTTGGGAAATATTTAAAAAAGAAAAAAAAATTCAAAGGGGGTTCAATAATTCTGATTGCAACTGTAGATTGCCCCAAAGCAGCTTAACATAAATGAAGAAAAGATCATATAAAGCCAAAACAAGGATTCAGATTGTGAAGCATTTCAGCAATTTATACAGGCAGGAGAGTAGCGGTGTAATGCTGGTGTAGTTCTAGTTCAGCTTAGTATAAATGTCACTGTTGAAGTTAAACCATAAAAAAAACGGTTGATGGAAACGCCAAGATGCGCTTAAGTTTTGAAAATGTGCATAAAAAAACATATGCGCATAACTGAGTAGGATAAACTTTTTATTTTGTAAGAAAAGATACGCATAAACTGTGATGGAAACAATTTTACCGAACAAATTCCAGTATGTGCATTAAAAAAAGGTCATGTGATTTTGTTACAAGAGATCATGTGATGATAAAAATGTGTGTAAATGGACAATCCAGCAGGCTGAGCACACTGTAAAATAGGGGTGTCAAAATTAATTGTTTCTTCTGTGCACCGCGATGCAGACGCGGACAATTCGGTATCGGTTCAGAAATAAGCATAACCGGTTATTATGTACTGACGTCATTGATCTCATATGCGCTGTCGCTGTAGCTTACTGTTGCGAGGGAGGCGAGCCGCGAGCGTGAGTATTTACAACGCTCTAACTACTTAAAAACGCAGAAACTGCACAATTTCACTGCGTGTGTGTTTGCTGGACAGTCTTTCACTGACACTCTCAGCAGAAGCCCCTATTTCACTGAGATTGAGAGAATAAAAGTAAACTGCATTTCTCTCTCTCTCTTTCTCACTGTGGCACAGTGTCACTTATCTGTGAAGAACGCAGCGTGCAAGAGCCAATCACGGCCCTTTCTGTTGAGAGTGTGACCAATCATAGGGGTGTAGGAGAACTTGGTAGACAAGGATCAGAAAGCGAGTGGGATATTCATATTTGTTTATATTATTTGCTATAAATGCTTGTGTTGTTTAAAGGTACAGTTTATATATCTGACTGTTTGTATTAAAGGACAAAATTGTATTACAAATAGTATAGAAATATAAATATATTTATACATTTTAATAAAAAAATTGCTGTGCTGTGAGGAAAATATAAAACTGTGTATGGAAAGCATCGTCAATGCACCGTGATGCACCGAGATATCGAATTGAACCGAATCGATGGCATGACAATCGTAACCGAACCGAACCGTGAAACCAGTGTAGGTTCACACCTCTACTGTAAAACATCTGAAATATTGTTTTGGTCATTCTAAAACGCCTGAGCCATCTCATTATTAGTGTTATTATATTATTAATGACCTCCAGAATTAATCAGAATCAGAATCAGAAAGAGCTTTATTGCCAGGTATGTTTACACATACGAGGAATTTGTTTTCGTGACAGAGCTTCTACAGTGCAGCAGAATTACAGAGGACTAAAAAACAGATAATAAATATATTTTAAAAAGTAGTGAATGCAATATACAAATTGACAAGTGTATGTACAGGTGTATTACTATATACAACATAATATGTGCAGGTGTTATGTGCAAATTAGCATGTAAAGTGTGTAGTTAAATAAGTGTATGTGTGCATAAAAAAGTGTATAGCAGGTAGTGATGTTGGTTCCACAATTATTATCATTATCAAGTGTTCATGAGATGGATTGCCTGAGGGAAGAAACTGTTTCTGTGTCGGGCTGTTCTGGTGCGCAGTGCTCTGTAGCGTCGACCAGAAGGTAAAAGTTCAAAGAGGCAGTGTGCTGGGTGTGAGAGATCCAGAGTGATTTTAGCAGCCCTCCTGCTCGCTCTGGATAAGTACAGTTCTTGGAGAGTAGGGAGGGTTGTACCAATGATTCGCTCAGCAGTCCAAACTATTCGACGTAGTCTTCGGAGGTCGGATTTGGTAGCTGAGCTAAACCAGACAGTTATTGAAGTGCAGATGACTGATTCCATGATGGAGGTGTAGAACTGATTCAGCAGCTCCTTTGGGAGGTTGAACTTCCTCAGCTGACGAAGAAAGTACAGCCTCTGTTGAGCTTTTTTGACAATGGAGTCAATGTGAGTGTCCCACTTCAGATCCTGAGAGATGGTGGTGCCCAGGAACCTGAATGACTCCACTGCTGCCACAATGCTGTCCATGATGCTCAGTGGGGGGAGAGCAGGGGGGTTTCTCCTGAAGTCCACTATCATCTCCACTGTTTTGAGCGTGTTCAGCTCCAGGTTGTTGTGACTGCGCCAGACAGCCAACTCCTTAACCTCCTGTCTATAAGCAGACTCGTCACCATCCTGAATGAGGCCGATAAGTGTGGTGTCGTCTGCAAACTTTAGGAGCTTGACAGAGGAGTCTTTCTAAGAGCGTCTTTGCTCCACGTCTCATACCTTCAAACGCCACCGCGCATTCACTGCATGTCATAATTGCCTTCTAAGGCACAAGTCATTTATTAAATAAAGAAAACACTCACGCAGCTTCTCCTATCACAGCAAATTCAGTTTTTACTGTTGATATTTGGCGCCAGTTAGTCAGGAAGTGTCTTTTATGCGATATTCCAGTTTTGCGCTTAAGGTTAATTCGCAATTTTGGATGGAAACATGGCTTATGTCACTAGCTACATTTCCATCCACCTATTTTCCATCTTAAAACATTTTTACTGAACAAATTCCAGTATGTGCATAAAAGAAAGTCATGTGATGTTGTTGTAAGAGATCATGTGATGATTAAATTGTGTGTGAATGGACAAACCAGCAGGCTGAGCACACTGTAAAACATCTGAAATGTTGTTTTGGTCATTCTAAAACGCCTTAACCATTTCAGTATTATTCATTCATTCATTTTCTTTTCGGCTTAGTCCTTATAATAATCAGGGGTCGCCACAGCGGAATGAACTGCCAACTATTCCAGCACGTTTTTACGCAGCGGATGCCCTTCCAGCTGCAACATATCTCTGGGAAACATTTCAGTAGTAGTATTATTATATTATTAATGACCTCTAGAATCAAGAGCGTCTGTGCTCCGCATCTCACGCCTTCAAACGCCACCGCACGTTCAGGATTGCCTTCTGAGGCTCAAGTCATTTATTAAATAAGAAAAGATTGACGCAGCTCCTTCGACCGCAGCAAACTCCGTTTGTGCTGTTGATATTTGGCAGCAGTTAATCTGGGAGTGACGATTTTGTTCGTTTTGACTCGTTGGATGGAAACGCTGCTTTATTCACACGTCTTTTATGAGATAATCCAGTTTTGCGCATAAAGTTTATTCGCATTTTTGGATGGAAACATAGCTACTGTTGGAGTCCGTTGGTGCTAATGCATCGAAAGTAAATGGCATAATAACATTCATTCATTCATTTTACTTCGGCTTAGTCTCTATTTCAGAGGTCACCACAGTGGAATGAACTGCCAACTATTCAGGCATATGTTTGGATGCCCTTCCAGCCGCAAACCAGAAACACACAACACATGCACACTCACATTCACACACACACTCATACACTAAGTACAATTTTGTTTACTCAATTACTATACTGCATGTCTTTGGACTGTGCAGGAAACAGGAGCACCCGGAGGAAACCCACGCCAACATGGGGAGAACTTGCAAACACAGAAATGCCAACTGGTCCAGCCGGGATTCAAACCAGCAACCTTCCTTCTATGAGCTGCGTCAGTGCTAACCACTGAGCCACCATGCCGCCCTTACGTAATAAGAGTAAAACAAATTTAATAAATGAATAAATGGCTCATGTAGTTTTGTAAGCTTTAAAATCAGCCTTTTAAGCCCTAAAACTAAGTCAAGTTAAAATATCTTGCGGTTTTCATTAAGTTACTTACGAACAACTCCTGCTTTGCGTTAACAATGTACTGTTTAAACCCACAGTAGAAATGTCGGCGCTCCTCACCTGTTAGTCATTGTTTCAGCTCAAAAAAGGTTTTGGTGAAGTTAAATTACAGGCTGTGAGGCTGCTGGAGATCAGCCCTGCCAGAGAAAATTAAAAGAGGAAGCGCATCAGACGTCTTTAACGCCTTGTTTCTAGCATATTCAGTGTGTTTTTGGATGGTTCTGCTAGTCTCAGGAATTCTTTTCAATGTTGACGGCTAATTGAAGGATTCAAAGGTTGCTTCTTCTTGAACTGACGCTGATCCTGTGCTTTGGCTTGTTTAATTGGGCTTGCTTTACATTTATCCAAAGTTTTATCAGTTTTATCCAAAGCGACTTACAAGTGAGGATTAAAGAACACTTTAAAGGGCACCTATGGTGAAAAATCTACTTTTCAAGCTGTTTGGACAGACATATGTGTAGGTATAGTGTATAGACCGTCATATTGGGGTGATATAAACACACCCAGTCCTTTTTTTTCAATTTAACAACATAAAAACAGTGGACCAATTAAAGCGGTTTTCAGACCGACTGCAACTTGACGTAGGAGTGCGGTCCCCCCGCCCACCGAATTGATTGACAGCTGCGTATTAACATGTCTCCGTAGTAACGTGTGTAATCATATCAACTAGACACAGGACCAGGACGTGAGCAAACTAAGCAACCATAAATAAAAGGTCTGTTCAGTTTGCTAGGATCATCAATCATCATCAAATGTGATCAAGAGTGAGTTTTACAAGTTTAAAATGTTTTAAAACAGTGCATGTGTGTAATGAATTACAGCCATTGACTTCATCAACACAGCCGCGTGTCAGAGCAATCATAAAAGACGCTTCATGCACGGCAGGCACTGTTTCCACGTGCCTGCCGTGTGTGCCTCAGTCTCCGCTCTCGGTTGCCTCAGACAACTGACACAGACATAAAGGAAGCAGATCTCACGTAACGTTTGTGTCAAAAACTACAGTAAGATCTTTATCAATGATTATTTGATGCATTTGTTGTGGAGCTGCAGGATGAGTCACACACGATGTCATTACAAAGTTCACGCACACACACAGACACACACACATAGTGCAGACACACTTGCACATACATACAGCGCGCGCGTTTAGCTTTGCACTGTTTTTGCACGCAAATGTAACAGGATACAGGTTAATATCCACTGCTGTATGGATATCTGTTACGATAATGTACAAAATAAACCTGATTTAACATCCACAAACCGGGATTGAAGCGTCTTTTATGATTGTTCTGACACGCGGCTGTGTTGATGAAGTAAATCGCTGTAATTCATTACACACATGCACTGTTTTAAAACATTTTAAACTTGTCAAACTCACTCTTGATCACATTTGATGATGATTGATGATTCTAAACTAAACCTACCTTTTATTTAGGGTTGATTTGCGCACGTCCTGTCTTGTGGATATGATTACAAAGGTTACTACAGAGACATGTAAATACACAGCTGTCAATCAATATTGGTGGGCGGGGGGGCCCCACTCCTACAATTGGTCCACCGTTTTTATGTTGTTAAATTGAAAAAAAGGACAGGGTGTGTTTATATCACTCCAATATGACGGTCTATACACTATACCTACACATATGTCTGTCCAAACTGCTTGAAAAGTAGATTTTTCACCATAGGTGCCCTTTAAGGGCTTGTCCAAGTCCGCTTTTGCTATTTTAACGATGGGAAAATAGGTTCTACGCCGCGGCACATGGTCTAACAGGGTTGTGCTTATTCTTTTAATGAGTTATGGATGTGTTTTGAGCATAATGTGCATTAAAACAATCAGAGTCTCATCTCCCATTCACTTTAAGAGTCAGTTGCATCACACCATAGCGCATTTGCTATTTGCATTGCTGACTTTGTAAGAGGAAAAACTGAACGCTTCACCAGCGAGAAAACAGTTAAACAGAGCATCTGCAGCGCGAGGATAAAGAACGAGCCTTCTCCAATCGGCCTCTTTACTTTACTTTTACTCTTTACTTTACTCCTTTACTTTCGTGGATAAGGAAACGGTGGAAACTCACTCCACTGATGACGTTCATTAACCTACATATTTAATTTAGTTTTTTAAGCGCAAAGATTTGTTTCAAAACTATTTCTAAATTCAGTTCTAATTTCCAGCAAACGAATAAATGTTTAATAACAATGAAGTGTGGTCAAAAAACTGAGTTATGTCCAAACACACGTCCTGTTCTTATGCCCAATATATTTAGTAATAAAACCTTTTTTGCAGCGTATGTATTATTTTTTGCACAATAAAATAACTCAAACTACTATAATGACAATAAAAGCCACTTTGTTAAACTCCAAAGTTAAATTTAAAAAAAGTTGACAGACCAAAAGTGGATGTCCAATAATGCAATTCACAACAGTAAATAACCTGAAAACTTCATAAAATACAGTAACAGGATTTATTTACAGTGCAGGAACTTTCTTAGTTTGCTTGTTAGTACTTTGTGCAGCTCTGAGAAAGCAGGAAGCAAAGTCTTTTAGATCTTCTTAGATGTCAGATGGCTTTCCTTTGGTGGTGGGGCGGAGATGTGCCGTCTGCATGTGAATCACAGACCAATCTGTTTGAATTGGAGCCAGCGGGGAAACAGAGAGGGCCAAGCGAGTCTGGACGATTTCCAGACATCAAGTATTGTTTGGTGTTTGCATTAGTCTCTATCTGTCCTCTTCTGTCTGTCTGCACTTTTCCACAGACACCTTGACCCCTGAAATATATACAGTACTGTGCAAACGTTTTAGGCCAACATTTCATCTGTTGTTTCACTGATGGTATAATGGATACATGTGATCTTTTATCACATGTAGGTGTATGGATGTTTGTCCTGGTTTGAGCTGCATTTTTACCAGTGTTGTTAGCAATATTTTCTGAATTGATGGAATTGTGAATGCTGAAAAGTACAGATATGTTTTAATCCGTTATGCCATTCCTTCTGGAAAGGACTTCAGTGGGAATATTTTTTTTGTATATTCAGCATGATAATGATCTGCTAATTGCAGTAAAATCCTATTTGGAGAACAAAAACAGTTGATGAAACACAGAGAGTCATGAAATGGCCTTCACAGTGTCCAGACCTGAATATTATAGAGGCTGTATGAGATCACCTGGACAGAAAAGGAAATATATGACATTATGATTATTTTTTTTATGTAATTGTTTTTAAGAAAGGTTTTGTTGAATAATAAGAGCATGTTTACAGCTATATTTGGCATGTTTTGACATATTATTAAACATTTGTGACTAAGAAATAATTATTTATTTATTTTTGGTGTGGTCAGAGATACATTTGGTAAATCCTTAGTGTTGAGCTCTGAAAAGTTCTGTGAAATAAAAATGAATTGCAATGTGACACTGTGAAACCACAGCCCTATTTGCTCATGCACATTAAGCAGGATAATACACACAAAAAAGTGAAATGAATGAGGAGGCATGTGGACACAACACAAAGTCTAAATCAAGTCATTTTAGCATTCCAAAGGTAAATTTGTGCATATAAAATATATTTTCCCAACAACAAAATTGTGGCTAGTGAAAGTAGCGAGTGGCTAGTAATGTTGGAAAACTACTAGCCACAGTGGCTGGTGATAAAAAAAGTTAATGTCAAGCCCTGGTGATAATGATCCACTAATTGCAGTGAATTCCTATTTGAAAAAATAAAACGGCTGATGAAACACAGACAGTCATAAAATGGCATCCACAGGGCCCAGAACTGAATATTATAGAGGCTGTATGAGATCGCCTGCGCAAACAAGAAGGACTTGAGACTGTAAACCTAAAGAAGAACTCGGGAAAATGATAATGATCTGCTAAATGCAGTGAAATCCTATTTTGAGAAAGGAAACGGCTGATGAAACATAGTCAATCATAAAACGGCCTCCACAGGGTCCAGACCTTGAATGTTATAGAGGCTGTATGAGATCACCTGGACAGAAAAAGTAAGATAAGACACTCAACACCTGAAGAAGAACTCTGGAAGGTGATAATGATCCGTTAATTGCAGTAAAATTGTTTTTGGAGAATGAAAACTGCTGATGAAACACTAGTAGTCATGAAATGGCCATCACAGGTTCCAGACCTGAATATTGTAGAGGCTGCATGAAATCACCTGGACAGAAAAAAAACATATGACACTCTAAACCTAAATAAGAACTCTGGAAAAAGATAATGATCCATTAATTGTAGTGAAATCCTTTTTGGAGAAAGAAAACGGCTGATGAATCACAGACAGTCATGAAATGGCCTCCACAGGGTCCAGACCTGAATATTACAGAGGCTGTATGAACCTGGACAGAAAAAGAAAGGTAAGACACTCTACTCCTATAAAAAGAACTCTAGAAGGCTATAATGATCCGTTAATTGTAGTGAAATTATATTGGGAGAATGAAAACTGCTGATGAAACACTGGTAGTCATGATATGGCCTCCACAGGGTCCAGATCTGAATATTATAGAGGCTGTATGAGATCACCTGGACAGAAAAAGAAAGATATGACACTCTAAACCTAAAAAAAAGAAGTGCTAAAGGAAGCCTGATATTACACAGCACATTATTTCAGAAAATGTGGACAATTAGAAGAAAACAGGGAAGCCACGTTACTTTTGCTTGAAGAGGAACTGTTGTGCTGTTTCTTTGTACATATTTCCTATATTTTCTGTTTGTTTTTAATAAAGTGACTGATTGATTATAAATTATGCAAAAGTCTTAGGCCAACAAAGCTAGTTAACGTGCAGTTATATGTGCAGTGTAACATTTCATTGATTAAAGTCCAGATGCTGACAGGATGCTGTCGGCACCTTGCTCAGTCATCTGACGGGTGCGTGGGAAAACGGCCTCTTCTAAAGCATCTGTTTGCCATTTCACACCCAGCACTGGCCTTTAGATGTGCTCCATTTGCTCCACAGGAACACAGATCTGATACAATAATCACACACACACACACACACACACACACACACACACACACACACACACTAACCCTGCTGGAGTGGCAGAACACTGAGCTGACAAAAACACAATGCAATAAATATCTCTCATGAGACGTCCCCTGACGGTGTCCGAATCAAATTATATTCACACAAGTTATGTTAATGAACATAGAAAGCATGTTTATTGTGAGTAAAGTTATTATTTTAAATTAATTTAATGTTTTGAATAACGTTTTGATAAAATATAGGTAAAATTAAATATGTAAAATGTAGATATTTCTTGATTTAATGCAAAGTTTATTATGGTTTTTGAGATGATTTTTTTTTGTACGTTTACACCCTAAATTTGTATTTTATTTTATTTCATTTTCTTTTCGGCTTAGTCTCTTCATTAATCAGGGGTTGCCACAGAGGAATGAACCGCCAACTTATCCAGCATATGTTTTGCACAGCAGATTCTCTTCCAGCTGCAACCTATCACTGGGAAGCACCCATACATTCTCATTCACACACATACACTACGGACAATTTAGCTTACCCAATATCACCTATACCACAGGTCTTTGGACTTGTGGGGGAAACCAGAGCTTGAACCAGCGACCTTATTGCTGTGAGGTGAGAGTGCTACCCACTGCGCCACCGTGTCGCTTTATTTTATTTTGTAAAATTTTTTATATTTTATTTATTTTTTTTGACTCTGACGCTTGCCTCACGTGGCACAATTTGTATTTTATTTTATTTTCATATTACATATTTAGGGAACATATTTTTAGCTATTTTTATTTCATTTTATTTTATTTTGTCCATTTATTTATTTATTATTTTATTTGATTAATTTTGTTTTATTTTATTTATTTTTATTAAACTAATTATTATTATTATTATTTTTATTTTAAACTTTATTATTTTTTATTTATTCATTTTATTTTACTCTATTTTACTCTTAATTTATTTTATTTTATTTTATTTTATTTTATTTTATTTTATTTTATTT
>CAIGQZ010032222.1:5982119-6000983 GCA_903798205.1 Danio tinwini | reverse complement strand
TTTAGGCCCAATCCCAATTCTACCCCTTAACCCTTCCCCTTACCCCTCGTTTTGCGCGTTCATGTGAAGGGGTAGCGGTGTCCCAATTCTCTTTAGCTTGAAGGCGTAGGGCTAAGGGGAAGGGGTGAACAGCCCTTCGAACTGAGATTTTTCAGGACCACACTCGAAACCAAGGGGTAAGAAAATTTTCCAAAATGCACCAGCTACAGCAACAGTTTTGCTGCACCCAGAAGTAAGGAGAGCCACAAATTAGTATTTTTTGCCATTATTCCGAATTTTTACAACAAACAAACACATGTTTGAATATATTCATAACCACGTTCGTGTTTTACCGTCATGCTTTTATAAAAAACACTAAAATAAAAACCGCTAAATTTCACGATCTATAATTTAAACGAAAAAAAACCCCCGATAAATTTCGCAATCTATAATCCCTAATAATAACTCCTGTACAGCAGTCCCACAACATTCTGACACTCGATGACACTCGAATACCCTGTCAGAAAAGTCTAGTGGCTGAGAATGAGCCTTTTACAATGTCTGCTCTAATGTTTGTGTTGTTTTTGTGTGTTTACATAGATGAATATGGCCACTGTGTAAATACACAGTATAGTTACGATCTTATTGCTACATTAGATCGTTATGATAACATAATATATGCCTTCAGTGATTTCCTGAAGATAAATAACAAGAAATAACACAACTGGCATAACTACAGCAGTCACGATCATCTGATCTCATATGAAGCAAGAGATTGCGATGACAATTCCCAATTTTGTCCCAATTCTTAGGGGTACATTTTGAAGCCCTTCCCCTTCACACTCGTTTTTAAGGGCTAAGGGGAAGGGGAAGAGGTACAAAAATAGAATTGGGATTGGGCCTTAATCTGCAAAATAATTAATTTTACTATTAGCTAATATGTGTCTCTCTTTTTCTCTCTGGTCTTGTTTCCTCTCACTAGAACAGACTTTTGCGTCCACAAAGATGAGCCTTGTGACACAGTTGGTGAGTATGTCTAGCTTTTTATTGATTTATTTTATTCTTTTGTGAATGCTTTTAATAGTTTCTTTGTGGGACTGCATAACCGCACACAGTTACCCTTTAAAAAAATAAGATGGAGTATATATATATACTACTGTCTTTTCCTCCGTGTGCTCTGGTTTCCCCCACAGTCCAAACACATGCGCTACAGGTGAATCGAATAAGCTAAATTGGCCGTAGTGTATGAGTGTGTATGGAAGTTTCCCAGTACTGGGTTGCAGCTGGAAGGGCGTCCGCTGTGTAAAACATATGCTGGGATAGTTGGCTGAATGAATGAATGAAAGCAATAAGCCCCAAGAAGTCATGGAAGAGTGGCTAAATTCCTATTATCTGTTATAAATGTACTGTAAACCAAGGCTTTTTTGGTATTTTTGCTGTTATAAAATGCATATTCACTGCAAACAAATGTGTCTTGCTTAAAGTTTTTGTCCTGTTTTAAATCCACATATTTAAAAATGTGTAAATCATGAATCATTATAGACAAGCAAAAGATATTTTCTTGCTTGAATTTTTCCTTAATAGAAGCTATATAATCTCCCGTTTTGGGTAAGCACAATAATTTTATATTTGCTTTGAAACAAGATTATTTTGGGCGACATAGTGTCTGAGTGGTTAGCACAGTCGCCTCACAGCAAGAAGGTCGCTGACTCGAGCACCAGCTGGGTCAGTTGGCATTTCTATGAGGAGTTTGCATGTTTTCCCCGTGTTGGCCTGGCTTTCCTCCGGGTGTTCCGGTTTCCCCCACAGTCCAATCACATGCGCTATATGAATTGAATAAACTAAAATGGCCGTAGTGTATGTGTGTGTGTGTGTGTGTGTGTGTGTGTGTATGAATGTGTGAATGAGTGTGTATAGATGTTACCCAGTACTGCGTTGTGGCTGGAAGGGCATCGGCTGTGTAAAACATATGGTTGGATAGTTGTCGGTTCATTGCACTGTGGTGACCTCTGATAAATAAAGAGACTAAGCCGAAGGAAAATGAATGAATGAACGAGATTATTTTTGCTTACCTCATTGGCAGATCATTTTGCTTGTTTTAACTTAATTTGACTTCTGAAAAGCAAGACAATAGAAAGAAAATAACAAAGACAAAGAAGACAAATCTTTATGTAAGAAAAGCTTTTTTGCAGTGTTCTATATAAAGTATGTAACAAGGTTTCACAAAATCAAAGCAAATTAAACAGTTTCTTTGGCTCAGAACCGATGGTAGAATGTTGCCGAGCAACAGTCCCATGTGGTCTGTGTCCAAAATCACATACCTCTGCCAAATAATTTGCCGATAGGGAAAGAAAAATCTTTTTTTTTTGTTTAAACAACATAATTTTGCTTACCCCATTGGCAGATTATTTTTCTTGTTTAAAGAAAAAATCACTTAATCCTGTTTTACGCAGCAGATGCATTTCCAGCTGCAACCCATCACTGGGAAACACCCATACACACTCATTCACACACATACACTACGGCCAATTGAATTTATTCAATTCACCTATAGCGCTTGTGTTTGGACTGTGGGGGAAACCGGAGCACACGGAGGAAACCCACACCAACACGGGGAGAACATGCAAACTCCACACATAAATGCCAACTGGCCCAGCCGGGACTCGAACCAGCGACCTTCTTGCTGTGATGAGACAGTGCCAACCACTGAGCCACCATGCCGCCCCTTCTGCAACTACTTATTATTATTTTTCTAAATCAGTTGAGGTTTTTGATATGGATCATTAATGATTCTGACATTATCCCATCAGTATTCAGTCACTGATGGAGAAACGTGAAATTAGAGATGAATGTTTACTAAATTATATAAACATGCCTTTAGGTCTTGAGAACGTCAGTCCATGACTTTTTAATCCAGCATGTTCGTCATCGTATCTTCAGTTTCTCCCAAATTCAGAACAGATCTCAGTCTTCTGACCACCTGCAGTTTTCACATTTCTCTGTGTGGGGCAATTGAAAATAGTCGTGTCACTTACCCTCCCATGACTAGGCCCACACGGAATCTGCATGCAGAAATTTGCAGATTTTTTGTCCATCACCGTCCACAGTCCACTCCACCAAGCCTATTTATTTACTCATACTTTAAATGTGCATAATTAATTTATTAATTTCAGTAATATTATGGACTTATATGAAAATATTCATGTGATTTATTTACAATACAGTTTGTAAAGTCATATTTTCTGTCTTTTAGTAGATGTGTTATATGAGAGTCTTGCTTTGTTTACCAAATAAGTGGATCTAATTGGATTTTCATTGTAAACATTAAATAAAAGTTAAAAGGATTTCATTTTATTTCATATATTATATTTTTGTTATGATACTCCCAAAATCCATCTGCATAAATCTGCAGATTTTTTACAAAGTTCTGTGCAGTAATAGCAAAAATTAAATAAATAAATAAAATGTCAGCAGATTCTGCTGGCCCTATTCATGACCCTCTGGATTCCAGCCATTCAAGAGCAGATCCAGGTGACGACTCATGTTCACTCGTATCCCAGCAAATCCTGCTTTGTTTATTTATTTCACAACAAGGGACAGTGTTCATTAATCAACATTCCCCAATAATTTAAATGTACCCAAATTAGCCAAAGATGTGCTAGATGTTAAAGTACAAATTAAATCAACACTAACCATATTGATTTTGTTAGCTCACATTGCTAGTTTTGTGGTGAACAATTCGTCCGTGCATATTATTTTAGAAAAACAAAACAATTGTTTGCCTTTTTAATCTAAAATGAAATCTGAAAATGCACTTCCTGTTTGTTTTTTCGTTAAATTCTCAGATAACGTCTGTCTGAGGTATTGGCATGGCTAACATACTTAACTACGCCCCTCCAACAGTCAGTGTTGACAACAAACAGAATTGGAGAGGAGGAGGTGTCTGTTAGGTTGTAATAACACTCCCCAAACCATTTCTCGATCTTTCTGAATAAAAAGTTTAATTTACCACATCCAATCAGCTCGCAGTAGAAAAAACAAGCCACACCCACTGTTGTCTCAATTAATATTCTGTTTCTCTACACTCTCAGAAATAAAGGTACAGGAGCTGTCACTGGGGCAGAACTTTTTCAAAAGGTACATATTTGTACCTGAAGGGTCCATAATGGTACCTCAGAGGTACTTTTTAGGTACATCTGGGCACTAATATGCACCTTTGAGGTACCATTGTAGTCTCTTTAGGTACAAATATGTACCTTTTGAAAAGGTACTGCCCCAGTGACAGCTCCTGTACCTTTATTTCTGAGAGTTTAGGAACTCTGTCAATAAACAAATAACAAACAAAACAAAAACACTTTGTTTAGATAAAAGTCTGGTCACTTAACAGAAATAATGTACAGTATAGAATATAAAGTCATGCTGCAGTGAAAAAAGAATGAGTATTGTGTATGACTCCCATGAGCTTTGAGGATTGCATCCATTCATCTCTGCAGTGACTCAAATAATTTATTAATAAAGTCATCTTGAATGGCAAAGAAAGCGTTCTTGCAGGACTCCAAGAGTTCATCAAGACTCTTTGGATTCATCCTCAATGCCTCCTTCTTCATCTTACCCCAGACATGCTCAATAATGTTCATTCTGGTGACTGGGCTGGCCAATCCTGGATCACCTTGACCTTTCAGAAACTTTGATGTGGAGGCTAAAGTATGAGAAGGAGCGCTATCTTGCTGAAGAATTTGCCCTCTCCTGTGGTTTGTAATGTAATGGGCAGTACAAATGTCTTGATACCTCAGGCTGTTGATGTTGCCATCCACTCTGTAGATCTCTCCCACGCCCCCATACTGAATGTAACCCCAAACCATGATTTTTCCTTCACCAAACTTGACTGATTTTTGTTAGAATCTTGGGTCCATGTGGGTTCCAGTAGGTCTTCTGCAGTATTTGTGATGATTGGGATGCAGTTCAACAGATGATTCATCAGAAAAATCGACCTTCTGACACTTTCCCAAATGATCTAATACAACGATGATCTGAGCTTTGTTGCTTTCAAACCTCTGGGAATCTGATAAGAAAAGCATATTATGAGAATTAAAACCTCGTACAATAGTGTTAAAGATGTCTTATAAAGGATGGCTCTTTTTTTATGTTAAGGTCAGGACACTAGGGCTGTGCAATTAATCGAAATTTAGTTTTGATTTTGGCTTTGGCTTCCAACGATTATGAAAAAATATGAATCTAGGATTATTTCATTACTCTGCAAAGCTCAGTTTCAGATGAAAATCATAAAAAGCATGTACTGTAATGTAACTTTTTCAGCATGGTACACACTTCATTCAATGGTTCATTCATGTTTTTAAAAGCACAAAAGCCACAGAGACGAGCAGAACACACACATATGAAGTTATCATAAGGTGAGCGCTTGAATGGTCAAATACATGCAAAAATGTGTAAGAACGTGGGGTTTAATGTTGACTCACATTAACCCCTGTTTGTTATGTAATAAACAAATGTAACAAGCTGAGTATGAGACAGCATGTGTAAGTGAAACCATAAACGGAACTGCGTGGCTCTTAAAGCGACAGTACACTATGTTCCTGCTGCCGACTGTTTTTACCCTTACTAATCAAACAACAAAAGACAAGGACTAAATCACTCACTGCTCTCGACTGAAGGACTGATCGATTGATTTGTTTCTTATTAAAGCTACAAGCGACTTTAATCCTGACTTTGTAATCACCTAATAGGCTTTGGAGCAGAACTTGTTAGTGAAAGGTGTCAAGTCAAAGACTCTTAAGCAGGCCAATGTGAAAACACCTATTATAGAGTTTCCAAACCCACTCGTCAGGGTCCTGCTTTTCATTTACATCTGCATACCATGAGACCATCATCACACCCAGAACAGATCGCAGGCGCATAGAAGCACCTCAAGAACCATTTGTTCAGTTCCAGACAATCGGAGCAGCCCATAATTGTTCCGGCATGCTAGACATGTTTTGGTCACAGTGGTGCTATTATAGAGAAACTGGGAACGGCATCCCTAGAATGATGAGTCTGAATGGACGTCTCTCTGTACGGGTGGCCCAGTTACTTTAGGGAACATTGACATCAACCGTGAAAGACTCGCAGTCTGTGATAGCAGCCAAGCAAGGGGCTCCATGTCAGGACACATAAGATAAGCAGGCTTTCTATTTCTGTTCCACATCTTTGTTTCTGATTTAACACTCGCATGATGTAATTCTCCAGTTATTTGACTGTATATGGTCTCCAGTCCATTGGCTGTAGGGTTAAAGGCATGCTTTAGTCCCCCAAAAAAGAAATTCTGTGATCATTTATTTGTCCTCCCCTTCAGGTTCAAAACCTTTTTTTCTTTTTCTTTTGTTGAACACAAAGGCTGATATGTTAAAAAATGCTAGAAAACAACAACAACAACAGTGACTTTCATAGTATTTTTCTTCCTACACTGTAAACACTACCCTGTTAACTTTACTTTAAAAAAACAAAACAACCCAGGCTCATTGCGGATACGTACCTAGGTCTACATTTCTGGGGACTGTGAAATACATAACCGAAGGTATGTGCTTATAGTTTTTGCAAATCCGCCAGAGGCTGATGTGTATGCTTTTTGATCATCAAATTTCTCTTGCGTGTCCTTTTCTTGCATACCACCAGAGGGTGCAATATACACTCTAGCCGACCAGGCCAGCTTGCTGTCGATTGACTGACTAATCCACCCACCCACCTTATCCCTAAACTCAACGATAGTGTTTTCAAAACCAATCTAGAAAAAGAAAAGCCATCACGGTCATGGGATTTCACCACATTTTCAGCTATTTGTTTATATATATATTAATTTTTTTGCTTGTTTCACCTGGTTTCTGGAATCGTTCTTCATCGGACTTGAACCCCGTCGTCATGGTCAACTCCGCTTCATGTGCCAAGTCCACTGATGTATGCAGCAAACCACTGGGCAAACTGGTAACACCGGATAAGTGGTCCATATGGAGGTAAGCGGTCAATGATAACGCAAAAAGGAACAGCATCATACCGGCCCATAGCGTTTGTTTTAAAGACAAAATGCCGCCAGATGTACCTCTGGCTACATAATTCGTGCTCTCCAGAAATGTAGACAGGGGTACGTATCCACAATGAGCTTGTGTTGAAAACAACATAGGCTGAAAACGTACCCCTATATACATTTTTAGAGACCGCAAATTATATAGCCAGAGGAACATACGGCTGCATTCCGTCTTTAAAACAAACGCTACGGAACAGTATGACGCCGTTCCTTTTCTTGGTCAGCTGGCCACTTACCTCTGTGTGGATGGCTTTTCTGCTGTTACCAGTTTGCTCAATAGCTTGCCACATAAGTCAACGGACTTGAGATGCAGAGCGGAGTTGACCACAATGATGGCCTTTGAGTCCGGTGAAGAAAAATTCCAGAAAGCAGGTAAATTAAAACAAAAGCCAAAAACAAAAACTGCAAAAAAACTTACCTCCTGGGATGTATTTGGCGCTCTGCAGAAATGTATATAGGGCTATGTAATCAGAATAAGCCTGGGTTGGTTGAAAAAGACTGTTGAAAAGAGTAAACCCGTTGCCTTATAATTATTAAGCAAACAACTGATGTGCATAATTATAAAAGTTAAGTCAATGGGTTTACTGACTTTTTTAAAGTAAAATCAACTTGTTGCTTTTAAGGCTGTCAGCTAAGAACAGGAAACTGAGGCTACAATTCACACAGGCTCACCAAAATGTGACAATAGAGGATTAGAAAAATGTTGCCTGGTATGATGAGTCTCAATTTCTGCTGTGACATTCGGATGGTCGGGTCAGAATTTAGTGTCAATAACATGAAAGCATCCTGCCTTGTATCAACGGTTTAGGCTAGTAGTGGTGGTGTAATGGTGTGGGGGATATTTTCTTGACACACTTTGGGCCCATTAGTACCAATTGAGCATCGTGTCAACGTCACAGCCTAAGCTGAGTATTGTTGCTGACCATGTCCGTCCCTTTATGACCACAGTGTACTAATCTTCCGATGGCTACTTCCAGCAGGATAACACGCCATGTCATAAAGTGCAAATCATTTCCGACTGGGTTCTTGAACATGACAATGAGTTCACTGTAGTCAAATGGCCCCCACAGTCACCAGATCCTCAACCCAATAGAGCACCTTTGATATGTGGTGGAACTGGAGATTTGCATCATGAATGTGCAGCCGGCAAATCTGCAGTAACTGCATGATGACATCATGTCAATATGGAGCAAAACCTCTGAGGAATATTTCCAGTACCTTGTTGAATCTATGCCACAAAGTATTAAGCCAGTTCTGAAGGCAAAAGGGGGTCCGACCCGATACTAGTAAGGTGTACCTAATAAAGTGGCCGGTGAGTGTATTTATTTTGTAAGTCGATATAACTTATTCACCTGCTAAAATGGGACAGTTGTGCTTATGGGAATAAAAAATGCCTAAAAAAAGAAGGTGAATAGTAAGAAGCACATGCAACATAATCTTGATTGCATTTCCTCTCGTCCCATTTAAGTGCACATCTAACCTTCTGGAAACACCCTTTGAACTCCAGTTAAAGGTTGTAATTATTAGACGGGAGGAATTTCCCCCATTGAGTCAGGTAGGAGGAGTGGAGACGCCTCGTCCTGGAGATCATTCAGAAGTCTGTGTTTAAACTGAGCTCCTCTTATTTTTGCAGCCGATGTACAAGGATCCCATTGAGATAGGGTTTGATTGAGAAGGGATAAGCTCGTACCTCAGGCTTAACGTCTCCCATCTCACATTCACTTCCTGGCTTTTGAATTCTCTGTTTCTTCGAGTTTCTCGCCCCGAGCTACAGTCCAAAACTCAAGTGAGATCTGATATATAAGAGCTGGAACTTGTAGAGAAGAACAATAGAAGTGCTACGGTTGAAGTCAAAATGATTAGCCCTCCTGTGAATTTTTTTTCTCTTCTCATATTTTTTTTGAAATGATGTTTAACAGAGCAAGGAATTTTTCACAGTATTTCCTATAATATTTTTTCTTCTGAAGCAGTTAAAAAAAAATTAAAAACCATTTTAAAGGTGCAGTAGGTGATTGTCTTTAGTAACATTTTTTGTTGTGCTGGTTGAAAGTCTCTTCACATTTTAATAGTACTGATTAAAGTAAATGATCTAATTGTGTTTATATGTATTTTTATATTCTGGGTAAGCCATAAAACAAAACAAAAAAATCCATCCAATTAAATTAGTGTCGGGCCGACATCTCTAATAAATCCGATTAGTAGCCCAAACTGTCTGACAGCAAATACAGATTTGAGCTAGTGTGCACCTCTGTTCACGCAGATCCGCCGTTTGCGCATACATGTGCTGTGCATTCATGAGAAAGAGAGAGAGAGAGAGAGTGAGCGGTAAAAACATGCTGAATCAAAACTTTTCAAAATCTCAAATCAACATTGGAGTTAGTTTTGCATGCTGGAGGAAAGATGACACCATGGCTGAAGGATTTCTTTTAGACAGGTAGGCCCAATCCCAATTCTATTTTTGTACTTCTACCCCTTCCCCTTGGCCCTCACAACCGAGGGTTAAGGGGAAGGGCTTCAAAATTTACCCTTAAGAATTGGGACAGCACTTTAACACCTGCACACGTCATCATATGTCATCGCAATCTCTTGCTTCATATGAGATCAGACGATCGCGACTGCTGTAGTTATTCTAGTTGTGTTGTTTTTCGGTGTTTATCTTCAGGAAATCACTGAAGGCATATATTATGTTATTATAATGATCTAATGTGGCAATAAGATCGTAACTATACTGTGTATTTACACCGTGATCATATTCATCTATGTAAATACACAAAAACAACACTAACATTAGAGCAGACACTGTAAAACGCTCATTCTCAGCCACTAGACTGCTCTGACAGGGTGTTCGAGTGTCAGAATGTTGTGTGACTGCTGTACAGGAGTTATTATTAGGGATTATATATTTTTTTTGCGTTTTTTTTTTTAAAGCATGAAGGTAAAACACGAACGCGGTTATAAATATATTCAAACATATGTTTGTTTGTTGTAAAAATTCATAATAATGACAAAACTAATTTGTGGCTCTCCTTACTTCCGGGTTCAGCAAAACTGCCGCTGTAGCTGGTGTATTCTGGGAAATTTTCTTACCCCATGGTTTTGAGTGTGCTCCTCGAAAATCTTTGTTCGACCCCTTGCCTTTAGCCCTACGTCTTCAAGCTAAAGAGAATTGGGACACCACTACCCCTTGACGTGAACGCGCAAAACCAGGGGTAGGGGTAAGGAGAAGGGCTAAGGGGTAGAATTGGGATTGGGCCGTAACGTGTTTTGAAACTATTTTAGTCATGCAAAGCTGATGTAGATGTTGTTGTTACAAATGGGTTATATCTGCACAGAAGTGTTGTTTAGCCACTGAAATCTTCCGGCGATAAATTAATGTGACTATTTTCAGTTTCATAAGGTACGTTTTACAGCATCGATAAGTGAAGTTTATTTATAAACTAATTTCGAGAGGATCACGTGCTTATGATTGCTTGCAGCCGGTCCCGCATTATTCAGTTCATGATTCACCAATCAGACGATTCCTAAGCCATTCCTAAATACCCTAAGTTCCATATAACAGCCATCTTCGTTTTAAAGAATCCTCCCTTCCACCCCTACTCCTTCTCCTTTCCTGGATGAGTGGCACGGTGGCCCAGTGGTTAGCACTGTTGCCTCACAGCAAGAACGTCACTGGTTCTAATCCTTACCAAGCCAGCCGACGTTTCTGTGTGGAGTTTACACGTTCTCCCCGTGCTCACGTGGGTTTCCCCCGGGTTCCCCGCATTCCTCCCACCATCCAAAAACATGCAACTTAAGTTAATCAACTAATCTAAATTGTCAGCATAGACATGCTCCTAGTATGAAGTTATCTCTTATAGGCAATCACTATCTGTTCATTAGCTACTTCAGCAGGGGAGTTCTTGGGATCTACCTGAGCTCAAACCCCCCTCTCGCCTTGCAAACGGGAGGGAGCCCCGGGCTCGAGGATCTTACAAGCTCAGGGCTCTTTCCCGGGACAGCATGCCAAACAAGCTTTATAATCAATCATCAGCTAAGTGTGAACTCTTAAATGTAGATTTTATTTAGTTTAACGACAAAGCATCATAAATAGCGCTATTCGCCTAGCCTGCTTTACTGAGGTGAAGTTGGTTTTATATTCACATCCCATTGGTTCATTTTTGAACAATGACGACCTGTGATGCGCTACCGATATTGTTTACCATGCTACTCTGTATATTCGGTCCGAAATAGTGTGTAAGAATGGCTTTGTAATGAGTGTAATTCCTGCACGCTGCCAGACAAGCTTTAGCCCAACACATGAGAGAGGGTTCTGCTGTCTACTTTAAGGTGTACGCGCTCGTGTTTTCAGGAGACATGGCTTTGGACGGCAGGGGAGATACTTTCAGAGATTTATGCTGCTAACAGGTTAGCATTATGGCAGATCACCTACTGCACCTTTAAGGTCAATATTATTAGCCCCCTTAAGCAATGTTTGTTTGTGATTGTCTACAGAACAAACAGTTGTTATACAGTGATTTGCCTAATTATCCTAACTTGCCTAATTACGCTAGTTAAGCCTTTAAATGTCACTTTAAGCTCAATACTAGCATCTTGAAAAATATAAAGTCAAATATTTTTTATGACCCTGGTCTAGGGTGTCAAGGACATAACATTAAAATCACTTTTAAGAACCCTTGCAGTCGGGTCCATTTATTTGTCTTCTTTTTTTTTAAACACCCAAAATGTGAAGCCAAATACCGTAGAGAGGACCCACAGTCAGAATTATGAGCCCCCCTTTGAATTTTCTTTTTCTTTTTTAAATATTTCCCAAATGATGTTTAACAGAGCAAGGAAATTTTCACAGTATGGCTAATAACATCTTCTGGAGTCTTATTTGTTTTATTTTGACCAGAATAAAGGCAGTTTTAAATTTTTTATTAACCATTTTAAGGTCAAAATTATTAGCCTTTTTAAGTAAATTTTTTTTGATTGTCTACAGAACAAATCATCCTTCTACAATAACTTGCCTAATTACCCTAACCTGCCTAGTTAACCTAATTAACCTAGTTAAGCCTTTAAATGTCACTTTAAGCTGTATAGAAGTGTCTTGAAAAATATCTAGTCAAATATTTTGTCCTGTCAACATGACAAAGATAAAAATAAATCAGAGATTAGTTATTAAAACTATTATGTTTAGAAAACAGAAATTGGAAAAAAAATAAACAGGGGGGCTAATAATTCTAACTTCAACTGTATATAATAATAAGCAAAAGTATATCCCCTACCTAAACACCCAAATGAAACAAAATAACAGCAATAAAAATACAAAAATTACTCCTACCTCCCTACAGTAAATCAAGAGATAAAATTTACAGAAAAGTGAGGCGTCCAACCCCTACAGCTTTTCAGCGTGTAAATACAAAGTACAGTATTTACAAAAGCAAGAAACAAACGAACTAAAATCAAAATATTAAGGGCGAATGAATAAACAACAAACATAGTCAAAATGTACACACACAAAACGGGAATACACAATCAAAATAACACTTCTACAACACCAAACAACAAGCCAACCAACTCGCTCTCCCGCTCCAGGCCCATTTCCCTTTTTTAAAAGATGCCCTGAGTTACTATAGCCAATCCCTGGGGACGTCGTCTACATAATTAGGGAGAGGGAGAGAGAGGACGAGAGAGAGAGACACACATACCTGCGAATGCAGCATATTATGCACTGTCATTGTGGCAAAAATAAAAGAAATCCATTATTAGAAATGAGTTATTAAAACTGTTATGATTATAAAAGTGTTCTCTCCAAAATATATTGGGGGTTAATAGTTCAGACTTCAACTGTATGTTTCCAACCAAAGATGTGAATTAAACTTGTGTACAAACCTGGAATATTGCATAACACATTTGCGATTAAAGAACTGGTTCAATCCAATGAGTCAAAGAGAACAAAATTTAAAAAAGAAAAATGGAAAGAATAATTATTTGTGCCTCACACTGTATAAAAAGTGTAGGTGGGCATTGATATTTTTAAAATCTAGATTAATCTCACTGTACTCTTGGAATTAATCTACTTTAATCTAGATTAAAATGTCTCATTTGAATTCTGCCAAAGGCATTCAGAATATGTGTGCTACCCAAATAATGACTAAAAGTACGTCTTTAAGTACGGGTTTCTCAAGCCAGGTGGTGCATTAGACCAGGAGCTCATCTCCTGTTTCCAAAATGCATCACAAACTGCTTGAGAAACTGTTCTACTGTGATAATTGGTGATGAAAATAAATGATGTTAAATAAGATGTGCTTGTGTTTACTCACTGTTTATTCAGTTTAACATGAATGTTGAACTGTAGGCCTACAAAAGCTCTAAACAGCGATTTTTGATCACCTTAATCTGACTAAAATCATAACTGAACTAAACAGAAATGAAATTAAGACATGTAGTATGCAGATATTAGTGGCATTATTTGAGTAAACACCTCAATCAAACTATTACCGTCATGTAGGACTTTTCACCATATTTTCCGACAAGATCCAGTGTCAGTAAAGTGTCTAGGCTGTCAGTAAAGGGCCGCACACAAACACACACGCTAATAACTGATGTGCATAATGTGCATAATAACTACAGTTGCAATCAGAATTATTAAATCCCTTTTGATTTTTTTTTCTTTTTTAAATATTTCCCAAATGATGTTTAACAGAACAAGGACATTTTCACAGTATGTCTGATAATATTTTTTTCTTCTGGAGAAAGTCTTATTTGTTTTATTTTGGCCAGAATAAAAGCAGTTTTTAATTTTTAAAACCCATTTTAAGGTCAAAATTATTAGCCCCTTTAAGCAATTTATTTTTTCAATAGTCTACAGAACAAACCATCATTATACAATAACTTGCCTAATTACCCTAACCTGCCTAGTTAACCTAATTAACCTAGTTAAGCCTTTAAATGTCTCTTTAAGCTGTATAGAAGTGTCTTAAAATATCTAGTCAAATATTATTTACTGTCATCATGTCAAAGATAAAATAAATCAGTTATTAGAAATTAGTTATTAAAACTATTATGTTTAGAAATGTGTTGAAAAAATCTTCTCTCCAGTAAACAGAAATTGGGGAAAAAAATAAACAGGGAGGCTAATAAATCAGGGGGTTGAATAATTCTGATTGCAACTGTAGATTACAGTTGTCCATGTAAGCGTAGTGAGTAGTGTCTTCAAAGTAAGTGAAAGATCCAGAAGGGCATCCTGCTGATTTGATTCAGAAGGGCACTTTTTTGTCAGACGGCTCACGCCACCTACAGTGCAATTCGGCCAGGTATACATCCATGCTAAAATATCAAGGTGAAAGTCATCATAGCTTGCGTAGAATAGACCCAGCTCCAAACCCAACTTTGAGAATAGATTAACGGCGATCATTTTTTATCACCCGATAAGAGTCTCGCCTCAACACAGCACGTTAACGCTAATAACGGCCCACCACTAATAAAAAGTCTGCACAAACCTGGAATACTGCATAAAACATTCGTGAATAAAGCACCGGTTTAATCCATAGAGTCAAAAATTGTGACTTCCTGATAAACTAACGCCAAATAGCCAAAATAAAAATTTAAGGAAACATTTCTTGTCCCTCAAAAGACGAAAACGATTTTAACCACTAATAATAATATAAATTCATTCATTTATTTATTTTCTTTCGCTTATCCGGGCAGCAGTTTCAAGAGAGGACTCTAGACTACCCTCTCCCCAGACACTTCCTCCAGCTCCTCCGCGGGGATCCTGAGGCACTCCCAGGTCAGCCAAAAGACAAAGTCCCTCCAGCGTGCCCTGGGTCTTCCCCGAGGCCTCCTTTTGGTAAGACACGCCTACCTAGGCGTCCAGGAGGCACCCGAAACAGATTCCCGAGCCACCTCAGCTGACTTCTCTTGATGTGGAGGAGCAGCGGCTCTACTCCGAGCTCCTCCTAGATGACAGAGCTCCTCATTCTATCCATATGGGAGCCACCGTCATTTTGGCTGCTTGTATCTGAGATCTTGTCTTTTCACTTATGACCTAAAGCTCATGACCATAGGTGAGAGTAGGAGAGTAAATCGAGAGCTTTGCCTTTCGGCTTAGCTCTTCTTTACAACAACAGACCGGTATATCAACTGCATTACTGCTTCCGCTGCACCAATCTGCCTGGAATCTCACACTCCATCATTTCCAGACTCATGAACAAATCCCCAAGATACTTGAACTATCCATCCATCTAAAAATGTAAGTATTAAAATGTAAATATAATTATTGTAAATATTATTAAACTGCAGGGCAACACGGTGGGAAGTGCGCAGTGGGTAGTGCTGTCACCTCACAGCAAGAAGGTTGCTGGTTCGAGTCCCGACTGGGCATTTCTGTGTGGATATTGCATTCCTGTGTTGGCGTGGGTTTCCTCCCGGTGCTCCGGTTTCCCCCACAGTCCAAACACATGCGCTATAGGTGATTTGAGTGAACAAAATCGGCCGTGGTGTGTGTGTGGGTGTGAATGCAAGAGTGTATGGGTGTTTCCCAGTGATGGGTTGCAGCTGGAAGGGCATCCGCTGCGTTAAACAGATGCTTGATAAGTTGGTGTTTCATTCCGCTGTGACAACCCCTGATTAATAGAGGGACTAAGCCGAAAAGAAAATGAATGAATGAATGATTAAACCACTCTCCAATGTCAAAAAAGTCCAATGACTTTCCTAATCAACCTACAAACTTACTTTAAAAACTTGGTGAGGGCATGGAATTTTAGTAGTAAAACTGTGTTTGAACTCTGTATTTGAGTAGGAGGCTACTGTATGTGCAAATGTTGACCGCTAAAACAAACAGGCAAACATCTCTCAGGGTTTTGGTATTTCCATCGTGTTCTGACTCGGATGTAGGAGGTTTTGTCTTAATAAGCAACTCACATTTCATCCGTCCCAACTTTTACACTGTTTATTGATATTTGCTTCAATGAAGCGACGCTGCAGTGAGCTGAGCTTTAAATGATGGTCTATCTCCATCATAATGCATGCATTCAACTGAAGGATAAAAAAAATAGCATGCGGAAACGTGAACCTAAAATCCCTGGATGGAGAGTGTTTGTTGAAGTTTCCATTGCTCTGTCGTCTTCTGTTTCATGTACAGTTGAAGTCAGAATTATTAGTCCTCCTGAATATTTTTCCCCAATTTGTGTTTAACGGAAAGAAGATTAATTTCTAAACATAATAGTTTTAATAACTCATTTCTAATAGCTGATTTCTTTTATCTTTGCCGTGATGACAGTAAATAATATTTGACTTGATGTTTTTCAAGATACTAGTATTCAGCTTAAAGTGACATTTAAAGGCTTAACTAAGTTAATTAGGCAAGTTAGGGTAATTAGGCAAGTAATAATATGGTATAATGGTTTGTTTTGTAGACAATCGAAAAAATATTGACTAAGGGGACTAATAATATTGACCTTAAAATGGTTAAAAAAATGTTGTTGTTTTTTATTGTAGCCGAAATAAAACAAATAAGACTCTCCAGAAGAAAAAATATTATCAGAAATGCTGTGGAAAATTCCTTGCTCTGTTAATCATGATTTGGGAAATACACTCACGGGCCACTTTATTAGGTACACCTTACTAGTATCGGGTTGGACCTCTTTTTGCCTTCAGAACTGGCTTAACCCTTCTTAGCATAGATTCAACAAAGTACTGAAAATATTCCTCAGAGATTTTGGGCCAATTTAACAAGATATTGACATGAAAGCATCACTCAGTTGCTGCAGATTTGTCGGCTGCACATCCATGATGCGAATCTCCCGTTCCATCACATACCAAAGGTGTTCTATTGGATTGAGTTCTGGTGACTGTGGAGGCCATCTTGAGTCCAGTAAACTCATTGCCAGGTTTAAGAACCCAGTCGGAGATGATTCGCGCTTTATGGCATGGCGTGTTATCCTGCTGGAAGTACCCATGTACTTCCAGCAGAATAAAACAGATGGGTACACTGTTGTCTTAAAGGGATGGACATGGCCAGCAACAATACTCAGGTAGGCTGTGGCGTTGACACAATGCTCAATTAGTACTAACAGGCCCAAAGTGTGCCAAGAAAAGGGTCCCCCACACCATTGCATCACCACCAGCAGCCTGAACCGTTGATACAAGGCAGGATGGATCAAAGCTTTCATGTTGTCAAAAATTCTGATCCTACCATTCGAATGACGCAGCAGAAATCGAGACTCATCAAACCAGGCAACGTTTTTTCAATCTTCTATTGTTTTGGTGAGCCTGTGTGAATTGTAGCCTCAGTTTCCTGTTCTTAGCTGACAGGAGCGGCACCCGGTGTGGTCTTCTGCTGCTGTAGCCCATCTGCCTCAAGGTTGGACGTGTTGTGCTTTCAGAGATGCTCTTCTGCAGACCTCTGTTGTAACGAGTGGTTAGTTGAGTTACTGTTGCCTTTCTATCAGCTTGAATCAGTCTGGCTATTCTCCTCTGACCTCTGGCATCAACAAGGATCAGACCATTCTATGTAAACCCTAGAGATGGTTGTGCGAGAAAATCCCAGTAGATCAGCAGTTTCTGAAATACTCAGACCAGCCCGTCTGGCATTAACAACCATGCTACGTTCAAAGTCACTTAAATCACCTTTCTTCCCCTTTCTGATGCTCGGTTTGAACTGCAGCAGATCGTCTTGACCATGTCTACATGCCTAAATGCATTGAGTTGCTGCCATGTGATTGGCTGATTAGAAATTTGAGTCAACGAGCAGTTGGACAGGTCTACCTAATAAAGTGGCCGGTAAGTGTGTTTGACAAAAAAAAAATTCACAGGAGGGCGATTAATTTTGACTTCAACTGTTTATGTGTAGATGGAGGAATAGTAAAGCGTGGTGTTCTGGGTAATATGGAAACGTTTTGAGCATCGTCTCCATGGGTTTTATAAGCCCTTCTGCTCAGGATGTTCAATCTGCCGTTTCCTGTTTTCTGTGGGCCGTTTGAGGGCTTGAGAGGGAAGCTTCAGAGCGGGACTGTAAAACTGAAGCTTTAAATGGAGCATGTCATGGAAAACAGTTCATTAAACCCAAGAAAACCCTTTGTAGACAGAGTTCCCTCACAGGTTAGTTTGTTGTTTTATAACCATACATTTGTGATTACAATATTATAAAAAGTTATTTAATTGATAATTCACCTAAAACTGAAAATTCTATAATTTACGTGTCCTTCACATGTCACAATGTGTTAATGTCATTAAACACAAAAGAAGATATTTTAATGAATGTTGGAAAGTGGTAACCATTGACTTTCATAGTATTGTTTTTTTAATTTATTTCTTTTGCTGAACACAAAAGAAGATATTTCGAAGAATGATGAAAACTGGTAACCATTGCATTCCATAGTATTTGTTTTTAATTCTATGAAAGTCAATGGTTACCCATTTGTAACATTCTTCAGAATATATTTTTTATGAGTTACTTTTTTCTGCTGAACACAAAAGAAGAATTTTGGAAACCGGTAACCATTGACTTTCATAGTATTGTTTTTTTTATTCTAGGGAAGCCAATGGTTACCAGTTTGTTACATTCTTCAGAATACATTATTTTTAAGGTCCTTTTTTCTGCTGAACACAAAAGAGTATATTTCAAAGAATGATAGAAACTGGTAAGCATTGCCTTCCATAGTATTTTTTTTATTATATGGAAGTCAATGGTTACCCATTAGTAACGTTCTTTAAAATATATTCTTTATGAGTTAGTTTTTTCTGCTGAACACAAAAGATGTTTCGAAGAATGATGGAAACTGGTAACCATTGCCTTCCATAGTATTTGTTTTTTTTTTATTCTATGA
>CAIGQZ010032222.1:5956174-5971074 GCA_903798205.1 Danio tinwini | reverse complement strand
TTTATTTATTTATTTATTTATTTATTTATTTATTTATTTATTTATTTATTTATGATTTGGTTATGAGTAAAACAAAGGCCATGCGGGTCAGGTAGTTGAAACGGTAGGCTACAAATAATTAATTAGTTATGAATTTATTAATTATTCATAAATAATTAGTTCACCTCCCCCTATGACGACGATGCCATGGTCCATCGCCATGTTTCACATTAGACATCGTACGATGCCAAATTGGTCAACATAGCCCAACCCTAAACACTATACCAGAGAGTACTGAATTAGACAAAAAATAAATGCCATTTGTAAGCTTTGCAATATACATAGTTCTCTGTTCAATCACACTGTGCAGTTTTATTGAATTGGAATGGATGGAAAATAAATTGGAATTGGAATTTTAATTTGTCTGCCGACTTTATCAAGTTGTCAATATAATGTGACACACATACTAATACGAACTATTGCAATATATCACAATATTTATTGTATCGCGATATATCGTATCGTGACCCATGTATCGCAATATGTATCGAATCGTGAGGCCCTTGCCAATACACAGCCCTATTACTTAGGGTATGCTTTGTTACACGTTTCAGATGACAAAACCACTAGAGGGTGCTGTGTGCATTTTTGCAAACCTGAAAAGTATTACGGCATGTTTTGTTGTACATTTCAGATGATAAATCCACTAGAGGGTGCTGTCTACCGTTTTGCTAGTTTTAAGTATGTTGTTAAGGGTACATCTTGTATGTTTCAGATGACAAATCTGCTAGAGGGTGCTGTCTACAGTTTTGCTAATTTGAAGTATGTTGTTTAGAGTATGTTTTGTTGGACGTTTCAGATAACAAATCCACTAGAGGGCGCTGTGTGAAATTTTGCAAACCTCAAATGTATTACTTAGGGTGACTCATAACTCATTTTTGACATCTGTTCGGAAAGCAGTTATGTTCAAACCAGGCTCATAAAAAAACTAAAGCTGGGCCTTAGTCTATATTTTTGCGAAACCTGAAATTTTTAAATTTCACTGCATGTTTCAGATGACAAATTCACTAGAGGGCGCTGTGTGTGAATCTGAAATGCATTTTTTAGGGTATGTTTTGTTCGGTATGTACGGTACGTTTTGTTATAAACTTTAGATTAATTAACACTAAAGTGTGCTGTGTACAGTTTTGCTAGTTTTAAGTATGTTGTTTAGGGTATGTTTTGTTGGACGTTTCAGATAACAAATCCACTAGAGGGTACTGTGTGAAATTTTGCAAACCGTCTCATAACTCATTTTTGACATCTGTTCGGGTCTATATTTTTGCAAAACCTGAAATTTTTAAATTTCACTGCATGTTTCAGATGACAAATCCACTAGAGGGCGCTGTGTGTGAATCTGAAATGCATTCTTTAGGGTATGTTTTGTTCGGTATGTACAGTACGTTTTGTTGTAAACTTTAGATTACAAATTCACTAGAGTGCGCTGTGTACAGTTTTGCTAGTTCTAAATATGCTGTTTGGGACTATGTTTTGTTGCACGTTTCAGATGACAAATCCGCTAGAGGGCGCTGTGTACATTTTTGCGAATCTGAAATGCATTAGGGTATGTTTTGTTCTACATTTTAGATGACAAATCCACTAGAGGGTGCTGTCTACAGTTTGGCTAATTTAAAATTGCTTAGGGTACATTTTGTTAAACATTTTAGATGTCAAATCCACTAGAGGGCGCTGTGTACATTTTTACAAATCTGAAATACATTACTTAGGGTATGTTTTGTTGTACGTTTCAGATAACAAATCCACTAGAGAGCGCTTTCTACAGTTTGGCTAATTTTAAATGTGTTATTTAGGGTACGTTTTGTTGTATGTTTCAGATGACAAATCAGCTAGAGGGCGCTGTCTACAGTTTTGCTAATTTGTAATATGTTTAAGGTATGTTTTGTTGTACGTTTCAGATAGTAAATCCATAGAGGGCGCTGTGTGCATTTTTGCAAATTTGAAATGTATCACTTACTGTACGTTTTGTTGTACATGTCAGATGACAAATCCGCTAGAGGGTGCTGTCTACAGTTTTGCTAAATTAAAAAATGTTGTTTAAGGTACGTTTTGTTGCCCATTTCAGATAACAAATCCACTAGAAGGCGCTGTGTGTTTTTTTGCAAACCTGAAATGTATTACTTATGGTATGTTTTGTTGTACATTTCAGATGACAAATCCACTAGAGGACGCTTTCTACAGTTTTGCTAGTTTTAAATAGGCTGTTTGGACAACGTTTTGTTGTACGTTTCAGATGACAAATCCTCTAGAGGTTGATGTGTACAGGTTTGCTAATTTGAAATACGTTGCTTAAGGTACATTTTGTTGTTTGTTTCAGATGACAAATCTGAAACGAATGCGTTTTGTTTAATGTTTCAGATAACAAATCCACTAGAGGGCGATGTGTGCATTTTTGAAAATTTGAAATGTATTACTTACATTTTGTTGTCTAGTTCAGATGCCAAATCCATTAAAGAATCTGAAATATGTTACTTTTAGTAAATATTTTTGTACATTTCAGATACACATCGTTCTTGCACATGTCCAGGAGAAAGCATATGATTTTTTAAAGACCTGCAAAAACTCATTGCTATTAAGTAAATTTTATATGTGGTTGCTAAGGTGTTGCTCCTTCTAAGGTGCTCTGGTGTTGTTCACGTGTTGTTTATAAGGTTTTTTATTATTAAAAGATTTGCATTTTTATTCTAAGACAATTAACAGAATGTGACTATTGGGGCTTACTATATAGAATTGTTTTGAAAGTTATGTTTATGAATTTATGTATACCTCTGTGCTGTTATTTATTAGATGCATTTTAAAAATATTCTGTTGATGAAAAAAAATGGTCCTAGTAAATTATATACAATTACAATTATATGCAAGACAATTAACAGAAAACAATTGTTTGAGACTGATGTTTTATATTTTTATTTTATATTTATATTTATTAAGCGTAATTATGATCATAACAATTTATTTATTCATTCATTTTCTTTTCAGCTTAGTCCTTTTATTAATCATGGGTCGCCACAGCGGAATGAATCGCCAACTTATAATATGTTTTACGCAGCGGACACCCTTCAAGCTGCAATGCATCACTGGGAAACACCCATACACTCTCATTGACACACATACACTATGGACAATTTAACCTAATTCACCTATAGTGCATGTCTTTAGACTTGTGGGGGAAACCAGAGCATCTCGAGGAAACCCACGCCAACGCTGGGAGAACATGCAAACTCCACACAAAAATGCCAATTGACCCAGCCGCGACTTGAACCACCGACCTTCTTGCTGTGAGGCGACAGTGCTACCCATTGCGCGTCACAGCGCCAATATAATAATTTATAAATAGTTATAAATTATTAACTCCAATGCTTCATTTGTGAATTGCAAGGTCCCGGAACAGATTTGGGTAACAGATCCGGCATGTTACCCGAGGATGGAGAGGTGGTGCACAGGAAAGGTGGCAGGCGGTTTGTGGCGGAGGGGTGTCGTGGTCGCGGACAAAAGTGAAGAGCAGTGGGGAGTGTCACAGACGAAAGTGAAGAGTTGGGGAGTCGCGGAAGAAAGTGAAAGTGAACAGCGGATGGGGGAGAGGGCGGTTGAATAAAATGAGTGGGATTGGTAAAATGAGGTGCCAGATTAGATTTCAGAGGTGCCGGATCCGACGTGTTCCGGCACAAATTAAGCCCTGACTAACTCTAAAATAAATACTCTAAAAACCTTAAATATTAACTCTTAAGACCTTTATATTTAAATATTCTGTACTTTTATAAATGATCTCATTAATATTTATAATATATCAGTATATCGTATTTCATATATACATGGTTTTAAATAAAAAATATTTTAGCACAAGAATATTTTCCACAATACTAAATGTCTTTCACAAACCATCATTGCTTTATTAACAAAACCATCATCACGTTCTCCTTCGGGAGGGGAACTTCAATGCTATGTGGAAACTTCCACTATGGGGATTTTATTCAGAAAGCCAATCATCTGAAAGAGTATGTAAACAGGCCAATGAAATGCCAATGAGTATCGATGCAGTCATTAGCGAGAGCTCTGTCTGCCTGGTTAGCGCAGGCCAGCCCTTCGCGATTCAATTCGCGAACGGCCTCCCAAGTTCACAGGGGTGTTTCTCACCAGAGTCAGCCCTGTGCCCGCCCCTGTCTTGCGAAGGATGATTGCTGTCCTCTTAGTGAAGGATGCAATCTAACTGATCTCTCCAGCCAAGATGGAGAGCAGGTTTACAGCCTGTACTTCATCATACCTAAAAGGGCGATGGGCTATGGCCAATCCTAGATCTGCGCGCTTTGAACTGCTGTCTGCACAAGCTGCTGTTCAGAATGCTTATGCAGAAGCGCATAAGCATTAGACCTGGTCTGCAGCAATAGACCTGAAGGATGCGTACTTCATGTCTCCATACTCCACGCCACCGTCAATTTCTGCGGTCTGCGTTAAGGTCGAGCCTGGCAGTACAAATCCTCCCCTTCGGGTTCTCTCTGTCGCCACGGGTCTTCAAGCTCACGGATGGTGCCCTAGCGCCCCTTCGGCTCGATCCCTCGTTCCTACAGCCCTGAGTGCCTCTAGGACAGGTGTTCAGAAATATTGTAGTTTTGACAGATGCTTCCAGCACGGGCTGGGGGGCCGTGTGTTGCGGGCATGCAGCCGCAGGCCTGTGGAAAGGAACCCAGTTGCATTGGCATATCAATTGCCTAGAGCTGTTGGCAGTGTTTCTTGCTCTCCGCCGTTTTACCGGTGCTGGAGCGACAACATGTGCTTGTCAGGACAGACAGTTGCTGCACTCCATTTTTTCCCACCGAGCTCAACCGTGCAGCCCATTCGCTCTCACGGCAGTTTCGCCTGGAAAAATGGAGACTCCACCCCCGACTGGCCAGCTGTTATGGGCTGCGCCTTCTCTCTCTAACTCAGAGATTCGTGCGCTCTCGCTTGAATTCCCCACCTGGCGAACCCTGCAAAGTCCACTGGCTACACAGCTGGCCCCGGGGCGTGCGTAATATGCATTTCTCCAGTGAGCCTACTCGCACAGATACTGTGTAAAGTCAGGGAGGTCGAGGAACAGCTCTCGTATTGCGCCTCTCTGGCCCAATCGAACCTGCTTTCTACTCTCCTCGTGATGGCCCCTCCCTGGCACATCCCCTGGAAACAGGGGACAGTCATCGTTTGGCACCCGCACCCAGATCTATGCCTCACGTACGGTTCATAGATGGAGCGCGGAGGACTTAGGTGACCTACCGATAAGGTGGTTAACACTGTCACTCAGGCTGCGCACCCTCTATGAGGCATGCCCACGCCCTGAAGTGGAGTCTATTTGCTGTGTGGTTACCTTTTTCCCCGAGAAGGAAACCCCGAACTTGCCAGATCAGAGTGATGCTTTCCTCCTTCAGTTGACTGGAGCTAAGGCTGTCCCCTCCGCTCTGAGGGTTTGGCATTACGATCATCCCCGCTCTAAGGATGCGGCGATGGCAGCGCACTGGGAAGTATCGTCTCATCACCCAGTTCCCAGAGGCACGAGACTGGATATTAATTATTCCATCCTGTTTCCCTCTCATACCCACTTGGAGATCTCTCTTAGGAAAGGTCTGCTCGATCACTCGATTCAGTATCTTAAGATTTCTGTCCAGGTAGACAGCTCTGCTGGTCGCGTTCGCATCGACCGAATGGGTGGGTATCTGGAGGCATTTTCGGTCAGCGAAATGTGCCAGCGTGTTGGGCCAGCCCACTCTCACGTTTACCTGAGAACCCCGCCCACCTAGGTGCTCTAGGTTCCTACAGCGTTCCTTCAGCCACTCAGTGAACCTGCAAGCGCTGCCCATGGAGGAGGCAGACCCAGCCCCTTTATTTGCTGCGTCCTTCTGGATTTGCGTATTATACGGACCGTACTCAGCTCTTTTATCTGTTACAGTGATCGGCAGAAGGGAAGTGTCATATCCAAACAGAGGTTGGAACATACCCACCAAACCGTGAATGCCATCTCCCTCGCTCTTCTGAGCCAGGGCTAGCCGTGTCCCCCAGGAGTGAGAGCACGCTCCTCAAAGCACGCATCCTTTTGGGCGTTAGCATGCGGCGCCTCTCTAACAGACACTGTAGAGCTGCGGGCTGGGCGACACCTATTGCGAGATTTATTAATCTTTAGGGGAGCCGATTTCCTCACGTGGTGAATGAAAAATTCGGTTAGGTGTTGTAAAACGCTTGCTGCGCCATTCTCTCTAACACGGAGATACGTGCGTTTATTCACTCTGTCAGTAAAGTACCCCACTGGCGAACCCTGCAGATATTCCTCCGAGGCCCCCAGCATCTGACTCAGCGGAGGAGTCAGGCGCTGGCCCGTTACTGGTCTGCCCGCTGGTCAGCCCGCGTTCTGGGTATAGGTGCCCGCTATGTGCGATTCCCACTAGGCGATCCCATATGCTTATACTGCCATGGTGCAGTCCCCCCTCACAGACGGAGCCGTGTCTTCCCTCACCGCTAACCATCTTATATTCATATGTGTACTCCCCCTTCTCAGGACTAGTCCATATGCTCTCTCCCCACTTGGGTAGCAGGTGGCCTCCGCAGCGTCCTCCCTATCGGGACTGCACGCATTCCCAACGTACTGTCGTATTAAATTCCTAGAAATTATTCTAGACTTGTAAAATAGTTGTTGTAAAATATATTTAAATCCGTAAATCTTCTGTTGAAGTGGGATAAGTAAGGGCCAGGGAACACGTTGGAAGACAGCGCCTCTGGTGATGCAGGTGCGCTCACGCTCTCTTTGCCTGGCAAACCTCTCATTGGGGGCGAAGGTAAGGTTCAATCATTATGGCGTTTTCCATACATTTCCCCATAGTGGAAGTTTCCACATAGCATTGAAGTTCCCCTCCCGAAGGGGAATGCTCCGGTTACTACGGTAACCCTCGTTCCCCGAGGGGGGGAACGGAAATGCTATGTTCCTTCGCCATAATGATTGCCCCTTAGCTGTTGAGGTGAAAGTCTCTTCCGCTAAAAAATGATGCTCAGCTTTGCGCATGCTGTGCTCTTACAGCAAATTGATTGCAACAAGCATCAGGTGCGCAAGCTGAAGCTGCCAACTCATTGGCATTTCATTGGCCCGTTTACATACTCTTTCAGATGATTGGCTTTCTGAATGAAATCCCCATAGTGGAAGTTTCCACATAGCATTGAAGTTCCCCCCCCTCGGGGAACGAGGCTTACCGTAGTAACCGGAGCGTTCTACAGCATTTGTAATAATGACTATATTTGTCAGAGGACCCCCAAGAAGAAAATCTAATAAAAAAATCTCATTAACAATATGTTTAATGTTTAAAAATCTTTTTTTATTTCATTACAAAACTGAAGGCATTTGATTTAGGCTCCCATCACCTATACCACAGTCGACCACTAGGAGTGATAGATATTTTGCCTCAACTCAATTAGGCTAAGTCAACAAGGGGAAATGTAACTTTAGCCATTGATTAAGCACTGTGAGTAGACCGTTTCAGCATTATGATTTGAATTCAAGCCCACTTTCATTTGATGTGCAAACATTATTGTGACCTGTTTTGTTCTGGTACCAGGTTATTTATTTACCATGCTATTTTAAGTTGTGCCCGATTGTTTGTCCTTGTTTTAGTCCTGAGGCAGAAATCCCATGTCTCCCGGAAGTTCTGTGAGGCTCCCGCAAACGCATAGAGACTCCCGGATGCCCGCACATGAATGATAATCTGCCGGAAATCTCGCGTCTTCCTCCCGCTTCTCAAATAAGTTGCGCACCTCTCTCCACCGCACCCCTCCTTGCTCTTCATCACACACACATCGCAGGCACTCCGCTTACACCCCACCCGGTCTTCATTTACGCTAAAACCTGTTTGAAACAATAAATGCTTAACGCAGCATGGTCTCTCAGTTTGTCCTCATTTCGAAGTGTAGCCTTATAGTCATAAATGGTGGTTATTCTGACAAGAGACTCAGTTGTTGTTATTTTTAGTTGCTTTAATAGTGTGGACCACTATTTTCTTTTTGATCCTCACAATTTTGGAATCCAGCAGGCCGAATTTGGCCCGCGGGCCACCAGTTGATGATCAGTGGTTTATATCTTGCCAGGAATCAGTTATTCCTCAGGACAAGCGGACGAATCAAATGAGTGTAATTTGCATTAAAACACAACCTATATTACAAACCTCTCAACTATGACATCTGAAAGAAAGCTCAAACAGAGAGTGCATCATCAAAAGCAGAACAACCGCCAGTCAGAGTGAATTTTCAGGCATTCAAGTGTCAGGGTTAATGGGTTTGCCATGATGACAGTACATAATATTTTGCTAGATGTTTTTCAAGACACTAGTATTTAGCTGAAAGTGACATTTAATGGCTTAATTAGGTTAATTAGGCAAGTTAGGGTAATTAAGTAAGTCATTGTATAACAGTGGTTTGTTCTGTTGACAATAAAAGAAATGCTTAAGGAGGGCTAATAATATTGACCTTAAATAATGGTTTAAAAACAGCTTTTATTCTAGCCAAAATAAACCAAATAAGACTTTCTCCAGAAGAAAAAATATTATAGGAAATACTGTAAAACAGTTGCTCTGTTAAACATCATTTGGGAAATATTTGGAAAAAAAATCACAGGAGGGCGAATCATTTTGACTTCAGCTTTAACTCTCTGTGCTTTGTTTTCTCCCCAGGAATCGCGTATCTGGGCGGCACCTGTAGCTCCAAGAGGAAGTGTGTGCTGGCGGAGGACAACGGACTCAATCTGGCCTTCACCATCGCCCATGAGCTCGGACACAAGTGAGTCCAGACATCCCAGAACACAAACCAGATCTAGCCAGTCACAGAAATCTGATTTACAGGCCCTGTGATTGTCCTACAGCAGTTTGGTCATCACTATTGTCAGCTCCGGGGTGCGTTTCCCAAACAACAACGTAACTCGTGGCTGAACTACCATAGTATCATTTGCATCATTTGGGAAAAGAATGATGTAGTGGTGTAGTTTCCCCAAACCGTAGTTTCTCTGTCGCAGATTTGTCAATTGAACCACGTTAGTTACAACATCAAACATCCATAATGACATAATGATGCGCTAAATGAGGTAGAGTAACAACTTCTTTAGAGAAAATCCCCATAATTTTTATTTATTTATTATTTTTTGTGTTTGTGCAAATTATATTGTATATTGTGGAGACGCATATGCATTTTGAAAAAAAAAATCAGTATTAGTTTTGGTAAAAACATCCATTCATTTTCCATGTTAATTGAAATACATAATACAAAATAAAGGAAACACTAAAATAGCATCCTAGATCTGAATGAATGAAATATTCCAATTAAATACTTTGTTCTTTACATAGCTGAATGTGCTGAAAAGAAAATCACACAAAAATTTTGAATAGAAATCATTTTTTTAACCTATGAAGGTCTGGATTTGGAGTCACACTCAAAAAAAAAAAAGATTGTCAATCAATGTTGCTTCCTAAGTGGACAGTTTGATTTCAATGACTTAAAGTTACATTGTGTTTTTTATGTGTTCCCTTTATTTTTTGAGCAGTGTATATGTTAAGGACACACATATTGGGCCTATATTTCCTTCACAAATATTTTATAAAGAATATTCCATATTCTATTTTAAAACATAAAACACTGCTACAAAAAGCTAACACATACTCTATACTCTATACATACTGTATACTCTAATCTCACACACACACACACACACACACACACACACACACACACACACACACATATAAATATATATATGTATATAGCGCTTCACTTTTTCCTCATTTGTATTTGTTACAGCCTTATTCCAAAATGGAGTAAATTTATTTATTTCCTCAACATTCTACACACGATACCCCATAATGACAATGTGAAAAAATAGTTTTTGAAATTTCTCCAGAGATGTTCAATAGGATTTAGGTCTGGGCTCTGGCTGGGCCACTCAAGGACATTCACAGAGTTGTTGTGAAGCCACTCCATTGATATTTTGGCGGTGTGCTTTGGGTCATTGTCCTGCTGGAAGATAAACCAATGCCCCAGTCTGAGGTCAAGAGCACTTTGAAGCAGGTTTTCTTTCAGGATGTCTCTGTACATTGCTGCATTCATCTTTCCCTCTATCCTGACTAGTCTTCCAGTTCCTGCTGCTGAAAAACATCCCCACAGCATGATGCTGCCACCACCATGCTTCACTGTAGCAATGGTATTAGCCTGGTGATGAGCAGTGTCTGGTTTTCTCTAAACGTAACACCTGGCATTCACTCCAAAGAGTTCAATTTTAGTCTCATCAGACCAGAGAATTTAGTTTCTTATGGTCTGAGAGTCCTTCAGATGCCTTTTGGCAAATTCCAGGCAGGGGGTGGTTTCCGTCTGGTCACTCTACCATACAGGCCTGATTGGTGGATTGTTGCACAGATGGTTGTCCTTCTGTAAAGTTCTCCTCTCTCCACAGAAGAACATTGGAGCTCAGACAGAGTGACCATCAGGTTATTGATCACCTCCCTGACTAATGCCCTTCTCCCCCGATCACTCAGCTTAGATGCCCGTCCAGCTCTAGGAAGAGTCCTGGTGGTTCGAAACATCTTTCACTTACGGATGATGGAGGCCACTGTGCTCACTGGAACTTTCAGAGCAGCAGAAATATTTCTGTAACCTTCCCCAGCCTTGTGCCTCTAAACAATCCTGTCTCAGAGGTCTGCAGACAATTCCTTTGTCTTCATGCTTGGTTTGTGCTTTGACATGCAATGTCAACCCTGTGACGTTACATAGACAGGTGTATGCCTTTTCAAATCATGTCCAATCAACTGAATTGACCACAGGTGAACTCCAATGAAGCTGCTGAAACATCTCAAGAATGATCAGTGAAAACTGAATGTACCTGAGCTCAATTTAGATCTGCACGGCAAAGGCTGTGAATACTGATGTACATGTGTCTTTTCAAGTTTTATTTTTAATAAATTTGCAAAGATTTTTTCACATTGTCATTATGGGGTATTGTGTGTAGAATGTTGAGGAAACAAATAAATTTTATCCATTTTATTAGCCCCCCTGAATTATTAGACGTCAGCTGCAGATGTGAAGGAATGATGGAAGAAAGTAGTTCCTCATACATTCCTTATACATTTTTGTATACACGATTATGCTGTCGAACTGTTGTATAAATGCAATATCGCACTGCTACTTGGTGATATTGCTCATTTATACATTTATTTTATTTATTATTTATTTTTTTATCTGTGATAATTTTACGAACTCAATTGGTCATTAAAAGCATGTGATGCACTTTTTCAGCTTCTTATAATCTCCTTCACAACAGGTTCGCAGTACATCAGGTTTCTCTCATCAGACAGAAACCTCAAACACACATCCATCTTCACCGTGTGCTTTAGAAAAATCTAGTGAAACTCCTGCAAGAGAACATGCAGGAAAACATCTCACGTTCACACATCATTCACAGACTCCACATAACACACACACACACACACACACACACACACACACACACACACACACACACACACACACTTCTCAACAATAGCTCCCCTTCATCCCCTCACAAGCATAAGACCCTCTTTGATAGAACAATGATGGGCAGCCAGCACCAAAATTTGTCTGGAAAAACGGCCAAGGTACATTACATTAAGCGCCGTCTTTGTGGCAGCGCCAGTGTTCAGAGGAGTTATCACCGTACCTGCTTCAGTACAGCGTTCAGTGTGACGCCACGGGCCAAAAGACGCCTTTAATGCCTGGCAGAAATGAGCTGGCATCATTTACACCCGACTGGTGCCGGTACCAGTCATCACACACACACACACACACACTCACACACACTGGAGTCCATTGTCTTCAGTCTGTAAAAAGGTAGTTGACATAATAATAATATGTTTTATTTTTCTTTTTTTGAGGAGCAAATAGGTATGCAGATGCAGTCAAAATGATTTGCCCTCCGGTGATTTTCTTTCTTTTTTTTAATATTTCCCAAATGATGTTTAACAGAGCAAAGAATTATTCACAGTATTTCCTATAATATTTTTCCTTCTGGAGAAAGTCTTATTTGCTTTATTTTGGCTAGAATAAAAACAGTGTTTAATTTTTTTAAAAACCATTTTAAGGTCAATATTATTAGCAATATTATTAATTGTCTAGAACAAACCATCAGTATATAATGATTTGCTTAATTAATTAACCTAATTAACCTAGTTAAGCCTTTAAATGTCACTTCAAGCTGAATACTAGTATCTTGAAAAATATCTAGTCAAATATTATGTGCTGTCATCATGGCAAAGACAAAAGAAATCAGCTATAAGCATGGCTTGACATGAACTTTTTTTTTTTGATCACCAGTCACTGTGGCTAGTAGACTCCCAACATTACTAGCCACCCGCCATTTTCACTAGCCACAGTTTTATTGTTTGGAAAACATATTTTATATGCATAAATTTGACTTTGGTATGCTATAATGACTTGATTTAGATTTTTTGTTGTGTCCACATGCCTCCTCATTCATTTCACTTTTTGTTTGTGTTGTGTATGAGCTTGCTCAATGTGCATGAGCAAATGGGTTGTGTCGCATTGCAATTAGTTTTTATTTCACAGGACTTTTCAGGGCTCAAAATTAAGGATTAACCAAATTTATCTCTGACCACACCAAAAATAAATAAGTATTTCTTAGCCACAAATTTTTAAATGTGTCAAAACAAGCAAAGTATAGCTGTATATGTGCACTTTTTAATTCAACAAAACTATTCCTAAAAAACAATTACATTTAAAAAAGTACTAATGTCATGTATCTAAATATGCACAGTTATATGTCCTGGCTAAAGGTCCCAGATCACCAGTTAACTACACATAATTGGGGAGTTAATCTAATATTAAAGAAATGTTATTGTAAAAAAAAATGATAATTAAACTATTTTAACAAAAATAACTGTAAGCAAAAGAAAGCAGGTGAAAATAACATAGCATGAGTGATAATGAAAGGATGATCACACGCACACGGTTAATGTTAGGCCTGTTATAATCTGTTCAAAGAATATTTAAAACGAAAGCAGTGGCCGCTGCTGCTTACGAAAGCACACACATATATATATATGTGTATATATGTTAAGGGTGTAATGATACGCGTATTCGCATTGAACCGTTCAGGGGTGCGTTTCCCAAAACCATTGTTAGCCAACTAAGGTCACAAGTTTGGTCGTTACAAACATAGTTTGTTGTTTTTCTGTTTCCCAAATCCATCGATTCAACGAACATTCGCAAACTGCATCGCAAACTTGAGCACTTGAAACGACACCTCTGGAGCTGTAGTTAGAAGCATAGTTCCTGGCTGTGTTCTATTACCACTTATCCCCCCTATTCCCTATTCATTTAGAACATTCTAACATTCAAAGTTAGAATTATTAAAAGTAAAAAAGCATTAAAGTCATCTCTCTTAGGTGTAATTTGCTTTCAAAGTATTTTTACAGTTCAGTTTTAGCGATCTTCATGTTTACAATTGTGCTTCGCAGTGCACTTTGAAAACATTGATATCATTTTGAACTAAGCTATAGGTATATTTAAAAGCGGAAATTATGTTACGTCTCCAAAGCTTGTAAAAAAGCATGGCATACATTAATTCTTTTATTTAATAGTGGGTTATTTATTAAGTTTCTCTGCTGTATTTGACATGGGTCTGTTGGTTCGAACTTAAGATTAAGCATCATCATCATCATCAATATTATTATTAAAGTAAATATATTTATAATAAATAGCCTCATTATTTATTTATATGATTTATATATGATATTAGAATAGTGTTAGCTTTTGTAAGTAATTTTATGTTTTAGAATAGAATATGTAATGTTCAACTTCTCAATAATATTAGTAAAGCAAACACAGGCCCTATATGTGCCATATATTTTAATTAATATGGAAAACGAGTGCATGTTTTTACCAATACTAATATTGGATTTTATTTTAAATGCGTGTTTGTGTAAAACAATATAATTTGCACAAATAAATAATGGGGTTGTTCTCTAAAGAAGTTACTCCACCCCGTTTAGAGCATCATTATAGGCGTTTTACGTTATAACTAGCGTGGTTCAAGTGATGGATATATATATATATATATATATTAGGGCTGTCAATTAATTAAAAAAATTTACTAATTAATCACACCTTTTTGTGTGATTAATCATGATTAATCACAAATTTAAAAAAATCCTAAATACAGGCATTGCAAATATAGAAATTGAAAAATTATAATAATAAAGTATTGAATACAAACAATTGTATTCAGTGTAAAGTTGTATTGTGAGTTGAGAACATTAATTATAAAGTAGAAACAATTTAGCTTTGTCCTCCTTAACATTTCGTCACCTTGGAATTATAAGGTTCTGTCTGCGTTCTGAATGATTTTGAGATATTGAGCTTCAAAGTTTTTGCATTCCATACCAAACAGCATGTGTGTAACATTTGTTTTTTTTGTATAAAATTCTTAAAATGTAAACAACTTATATAAAAAAACATCCCATAATGTAAATAAGTTGTCATTTAATAAGAATAGCAAGCTGAACTGGTGCTGTAGGCAAACACCACCGTGATCACGCCGCCCTCAAACCAAAAGTGAAATAGAAACTTACCGGTTTGCGGATAAAAGTGAGGACCGGGAGGGAGGGGGTGGGTGTTGCGGATGAAAGTGAGGAGGTCGCCTCTATAGGCGCGCCGGCCCTGAACACACATCGACCACAATAGGAAAAAACACAAAAAAAACTGCAACTGCGATAAATGCGTGATTTTTTTTTTAACGCGTTAAATATTTCAAATTAATCAAGTGCGTTAACGCGCTAATATTGACAGCCTTATATATATATATATATATATATATATATATATAT
>CAIGQZ010032222.1:5924724-5950539 GCA_903798205.1 Danio tinwini | reverse complement strand
ATATATATATATATATATATATATATATATATATATTTATATAATCTAAAAAAATGCACATAAAGGTTATATATATTTATATAATCTAAAAGCATGCACTTAAGCGTTATATATATTTATATAATCTAAAAACATGCACATAAACTTTCTATTTATTTATATAATCTAAAAACATGCACATAAACGGGCCCATAAATAGGGCCCATAGTGTTAATTTAATGTTTATACTGTTTCCATTATTGTTCATATGTAAAATAATTATACATGATTTATTGGTTAAATTTGATTACTAAAAATGTTACTAAATTTGCAATTTAGTTAAATTCATTTTATTGTATTCCTAAAGAGTTAATTGAACAAAAAAACCCAGAAATATCTAGATAGGAAAGAAAGAAAGAAAGAAAGAAAGAAAGAAAGAAAGAAAGAAAGAATCATTAGATTTTATTTAACTTAATTATTTTGGTCCCTAAGCTTGATTTTACCAATTAAATTAGAACTATTTGAATAGATAAAAAAATACATATTGAATTAAGTGTGCAGTAACTTTGCTAATGAATTTACATAAATGCATAAACCTAGCTAGCAAAATATTACCAAAATCTAGTTCTCTCTTCTGATTACCAGGCCGTATCCTGAAGCACTGAACCACTCATTGGTCATGCATGACGCCTTCCCTTCCAAGTCTTTTAAGTCCAGTGCAAGCTTGATAGGGCATTTGGCTCCTGAAAGCACTAGACCGTTATTAGCTTGGCAGTGAAATGCCCTGTTTTAATAAGGCCAATCTTGTTTTTTTTCCCCCTTTCTCTCTCTCTTAAATAAAGTGAACACAACAGGCATTTGGCACCTTTATAAAGCGCCTGTGATTGTTGTAGTGTGAGAGAGATTCCCCTCTCAGACCACTTATTCACCAAATCGCCCCATTGACATTAAAGCACTCATCTATGTTAAACCGCTGTAGCGTTCAGATTCTTCTCCTCCTTCATTTAGCTCTCTATTGTGTTCAATGTGTGTCTTTAGGCTTTTATTGCTTTGCTCTTTAGCGGGAGTCTGGAAATCCACCCTGCTCTCTTTATTAGTTCCTGCACTCGTTGCCGCCGCTTCAGTTTTCACTTGTTGTTTTTAATTTGGGAAATGTAGGTCAGGGCTTAAGAGAAAATACTGTTTCAGACTCTACTTGCTTTGGTTTTTCATGAGCATTGCACATGCACCGTTTCAGAATAATATTGCATAGTTATGCATTCAGAGGAAGCTTCGTAAGCTGCATGTTAATGATTATGTTTAACAAGCACAGTAAGTATTTATTGTGCTCTAAGTTTGCCTGGGTGAGACTTCATACCACTGATGTTTTTCATTAGTGTTTGTGTTTTTTTTATTGTCTTTTCTGTTTAGCATGGGCATGAGCCATGATGACGATCATGCCAGCTGCACGGGTCACTCTCACATCATGTCTGGTGAATGGGTGAAAGGGCGAAACCCCAGTGACCTCTCTTGGTCCACCTGCAGTCGGGACGACCTGGAGAAGTTCCTCAGGTAAGACTGCACTTTCAAGCTGTTAATTTTAAACTAAAACACTTCTTTTTTTACCAATATTGGTAGAATATTTAATTTCAAGAGTTCACACTTAGCTGATGATTGATTATAAAGCTTGTTTGGCATGCTGTCCCAGGAGAGAGCCCTGAGCTCATAAGATCCTAAGCCCGGGGCTCCCTTTTGTTTGCAAGGTGAGAGGGGAGTTTGAGCTCAGGTAGAACTCGAGAACTTGAGAACTCCCCTGCTGTAGCAGCTGATGAACAGATAGTAATTGCTCTTAAGAGATAACTTACTAGGTACATGTCTATGGGGCCGATTTGGATTAGACAATTAACTTAAGTTGCATGTTTTTGCACTGTGGGAGGAAACTGGGGAACCCGGGGGAAACCCATGTGAGCACGGGGAGAACGTGTAAATTCCGCATAGAAACGTCAGCTGGCTTGGTAAGGACTAGAACTAGTGACGTTCTTGCTGTGAGGCAACAGTGCTAATCACTGGGCCACCATGCCACCCATCTAGGAAAGGAAGAGGAGTAGGGGTGGAAGAGGGGATTCTTTAAAACGAAGATGGCTGTTATATGGAACTTAGGGTATTTATCGTGGCTTAGGAATCGTCTGATTGGTGAATCATAAATTGAATTGCAATTGCTTCCAGTTGAATTGATCCTCTCGAATTTTGTTTATAATTAAACTTCACTTATTTAACTTATTTTCCTGTGTGACTTTCTTGAATATTAGGGTTAAGAACCCAGGTGCAGTTTAATGATCAAAGATTTTAATAAAATACAAGATGAAGGATAACTTGACATGGGAAAAATACATGTTTTAAATGTGACAGAAACTCACCCAACAAAGCTAAAGAAATGACAATGGTACTGAGGGCTATATATATATCAATCAATGTAGGTCACATGACAAAAACAACCAATAACATTACACATGATTGGGGCCAGACGGAATCTGCGGACGTTTTTTGCAATTTTTTTGGAGAATTTTGGTAAAAATCTGCGGATTTCTGCGGAATTATTTTGGGAGTCTCATAACTAAAACCTTAATATGTGAAATATGTGTAATTTAAAAACTGAATAAATTCAGATTTACACACATTTACTCAAGTAAATAAACAGAATTAACGATGGGCTAAAAATCTGCAGAATTCTGCAGAAAATCTGCGGAATTCTGCGGGTGCAGATTCCGTGTGGGCCTACACATGATACAAGAGAACCAGTCAAAATGTTTGAACAGAATGAGCACATGACAGAATCACACGGGGAGTCACACAACGAACAAGGAAACAAGACTATTCAACCCAAGCTCATTCTGAAAATGTACCACTATATACATTTCTGGAGATTGTGAAAAACATCCCACGATATGGTATGTTTTTTGCAGTTTTAGTTTTTCGCAAATCTACCAGAGGCCACTGTTTACGCTTTTTGAGATCTCATATTTCTCTCACTAGTGCAATTCACGCCTGTTGTTCTCACGTAAATCCACCAGAAGTTGCTGTCGACTCACTGACTGAATGACTGACTGACAAAACGATTGACTGACTCGGCCACCCACTTCCCTAAACCAATTGACAGTCTTAAAAAGCAAACCAGAAAAAGAAAGCCTTCGCCTGATTTTCACCACGTTTTCAGATTTTACCACATTCTCACCCTATTATTTACTTGTTTATTTTCACCGAACTTGTCGTTGTGGTCAACTCCTCTCTGCGTCTCAAGTCTGCTGACGTACATGGTGAGCCACTGGACAAACTGGTTACAGTGGGAAAGCCGTCCATGCGGAGGTAAGTGGTCAGCTGGTAAGCGCAAAAAGGAACGGTGTTGTACCACCCCGTAGAGGTCGTTTTAAAGACGAAATGCAACCATACGTACTTGAGGATACACAGTTCGCGATCTTCAGTAGTGTATATAGGGCTACGTTTTCAGAATGAGCTTATGTTGAGATTATTACATATTCCCTCCTCTAAGGGCGACTCCTAATGCCCAAACAGAAAAAACACAAAATAATACTAACTAAATGTCTAAGGAGGTGGAGGAGTAAAGGTTGAAATGGGGTAGGGAGGATCAAGGAATATGAAGCAATGGATGGTCAGGACTGTGGTGCAATAGTGGATCTGGACTATGAAGAAGAGAATGCTAGAGAACTGAGGTGGATATGGACCACGGGGCAATAGAAGCGTGTAGAGCAGTGGATGATTTAAGCCAAGAAGCAATGGCAGGCTGTGGAGCAGTGGGTTGTGGAGCAGAAGATAAACCTGGCCTATGGCATGATAACAGAAGAGTCGCAGAATGTGGAGGGAAGACAGAGTCAGCAGGGCAGGAAGAAAGAGCAAAGTGAGCATAGCAGGTAGCCATGATTGATCTGGCAAAGCTGACTAAGGATGTACTCACGATTGACAAATGTGAGTGCCTAGGCGCCAGAAAAGCTGTGCCAGAGGGCGGTTCGTTGGGCTATGTAGCGGTACACTTGTAGTGTGAGTGCAAAGAGTGCAGGTTGAAGGGGAGAGGGGAGGAGGGACAATCATGGCCCGGCACGGTTCAATGCAACCGTGCCTAGTGTGAGTATGCCCTAAGAAGGCACTGCTAAAGATCACCTCAATAATGCAGGCAGAGGAACAGGCAGGACTGAAGACTATGTTAGCAGAGCAGCCATATTTGAGTGGCTTTGTAGCCATGCAGTATGGACTAAAATGGACTTTGGAGTCGAGTGCTGAACTGGAGCGAGGCCTGCAGTAAAGTCATGTACTGGAGCGAGTCCTACTGTGGAGTCATGTACTTAAGCAAGGTCTGCAGTGGTTTCATGTACTGGAGCAAGTCCTACAGTGGTTTCATGTACTGGAGCGAGTTCTACAGTGGTTTCATGTACTGGAGCGAGTTCTACTGTGGAGTCATGTACTGGAGCGACTCCTACAGTAAAGTCATGTACTAGAGCAAGTCCTAAAATGGAGTCATTTATTGGAGTGAGCCCTGCAGTAGAGTTATAAACTGGACAGAGGCCTGCAGTGGAGTCATACACTAGAGTAAGGCATGCAATAGAGTCATGGATTAAGCGAAGGCTACAGTAAAGTAATAGACTGTAGGGAGATCTGCAGTGGAGTCATGGATTGGAGCAAGGCCTGCAGTGAAGTCATGGATTGGAGCGAGCCCTGCAGTAGAGTCATGGACTAGAGTAAGGCCTGCAGTGGAGTCATTGATAGAAGCGAGGCCTGCAGTAGAGTCTTAGACTAGAGAAGGGCCTGCAGTGGAGTCATGGATTGAAGCGAGGCCTGCAGTAGAGTCATGGACTAAAGCGAGCCCTGCAGTAGAGTCATGGATTGTCATGAGATCTGCAGTGGAGTCATAGATTGGAACGAGGCCCACAGTGAAGTCATGGATTGGAGCGAGCCCTGCAGTAGAGTCATGGATTAGAGTAGAGCCTGCTGTGGAGTCGTGGATTGGAGCAAGGTCTGCAGTGAAGTCATAGCTTGGAGCAAGCCCTGCAGTAGAGTCATGGATTGGATTGAGGCCTGCACTGGAGTTATGGATTGGAGCGAGCTGTGCAGTGGAGTCTTAAACTGGAGTGAGCCCTGTAGTTGAGTCATGGATTGGAGCAAACCCTTCAGTGAAGTAATGGATTAGAGTGAACCCTGCAGTGGGGCCATGGATTGGATTGAGGACTGTTGTGGAGTCATGGACTGTAGCGAGTCCTGCAGTGGAGTCATGGATTGAATCAAACCCCACATTGAAGACATTGATTGGAGCAATCCCTACAGTGGAGTCCCACAGTGACCTGCTTAATTGCCAGGCACACTCACTCCAGTTGGTGTCGTCAATCTGGCAACCTGCATCAAGTCGGAGGGGCCAAGTGAAAACAACCCTCACCAATGTTTTGAATTTGGACTGCAATACATAGTTCAACCACTAGGTCAATCCTACCAACTGTACCTTTAAGTACCACATCATTAAAATTCACCAGATGACAACGCTTGCAAAAATTCCACCACATAATCCTCAATGGACATCTTGTGCTGACAAAGGCGAAGAATGCGAACTGCTGCGGTTTATGTAAAATATTATACATTATCTATTACGAAAATGACAACTAAGCACTCTTTTACATGGATTAATTCTCTGTCAAGTGTTCTTGAGGAAGATGAACACAATGCAGCGTATGTATAGCAGTGAGATCATTCTGGAAGCTCAGGCTTAACAGTGTCTGCTGCGGCTCTATAAACACAGATCCAGCGGCAGTCATGGATCCTCACGGGATGTCCAGCCGCCAGTTTTTAGTCTGTGGTGCCCGTCACTCATCTGACCTCAGCTAGCTATACCCACACAGATACCAGCCTGTTGAGCGGTTTAATTCTACACACAATCCGGCAGATTAGTGTTTTTTCCTGTAGAGTAAAGCCCTCGCTGCCATAACACGACAATATGGCTCTCCTTCAGAATTGAGTGGCCTGTGTGGATGTCATGAAGGCTGATTCAAAAGGTGGAGAGCAAAATTATGCTTTGGTTTGATTTGTCTATCAAGTCATTTTTAATTAAATAAATAATAAAATAATGAATTACTTTGGTGAGAATATTATATATATATATATATCAATCATTTGTAAATCAATTTGCATATCTAGTGTATTTTGTAAGTGCTACCTTTTGTTGTGTTTTTTTATTTAATTTAATTTAATTTAATTTTATTTTAGTTTTTTATTTATTTTTTTTATTTTATTTACTTATGTTTTGTTTATTTCTGTTTTGTTTTATTTTATTTTTGTTTAGTTTTATTTAGTTTTATTTTTTGTTTAGTTTTATTTTATATTGTGTTATTTAATTTAATTTAATTTAGTTTAATTTACTTATGTTTTTTTGTTTTATTTAATTTATTTTATTTTGTTTTATTTTATTTTATTTTTTATATTGTTTTATTTTGTTTTATTTGATTTGCTTTTTTTTCTTTTGTTTAATTTACTTGTTTTGTTGATTTTTTTGCTTTATTTTATTTTATTTTTGTTTTATTTAATTTAATTAAATTTTTTGTTTTGTTTTATTTTATATTGTTTTCTTTTCTTTTTTCTTTTCTTTTCTTTTCTTTAATTTACTTATGTTTTGTCAATTTTTTTGTTTTATTTAGTTTTGTTTAGTTTTATTTTTCGTTTAGTTTTATTTTATATTGTTATATTTTGTTTTGTTTTATTGACATACATTTTAAATTATTCATTCATTCATTTTGTTTTCGGCTTAGCCCCTTTATTAATCTGGGGTCACCACAGCAGAATGAACCGCCAACTTATCCAGCACAATTTTACGCAGCGGATGCCCTTCTAGCCGCAACCCATCTTTGGGAAACATTCACACACACTCATTCACACTTATACACTACGGACAATTTTAGCCTACCCAATTCACCTGGCCCCCCTTTTTTGACTGTGGGGGAAACCGGAGCACCCGGAGAAAACCTACGCGAATGCAGGGAGAACATGCAAACTCCACACAGAAACGCCAGCTGACCCAGCCGAGGCTCGAACCAGCTACCTTCTTGCTGTGAGGCAACAGCACTACCTACTGCGCCACTGCGTCACCTACATTTTAAATTAGACTTACAATTTTCCTTTAAATATTTGTAGGTGTTACCAGAGCTTTACCTTGCCTTGCCTTGCCTTGCCTTGCCTAATTCAGTTTTGATTTGCTGTGACGCGATCATGCTACCAACTGCACCATCATGACGCCATTTTATTTTATTTTATTTTATTGACATACATTTGAAATTAGACTTACAGTTTATTTTTAAATATTTGTAGGTATTACCAGTGCTTTTAATTCAGTTCTCATTGATTAAAGTTCACACTATTTTATTTTATTTTTTAAAAAAAATTATTTTATGCTTTATTGACATACATTTTAAATTGCAATTTTCCTTTAAATATTTTTGTTTATTAATTTATTTAGACATTTATTTTTATTACTTCACATTTTTAATTTTAGCATTGATTAATTTTATTTTATTATTAAAATAATTTTAATATTTTTATGCATTGATGAAGTTTGAGATTTTTGTCTGTGAATTTATTAATATTAATATTATTTATTCATTCTTTCATTTACATAACGTTTTTTTTTTAAGTCTCTCCTTCCTGATTATTTTAGGATGAGCTGAAACATTAAATATTTACAGAATGCAGACGAGCTTGAGAATCCTGAAGTGTATTTGCTCATTAGGGTTTAAAGCATCAATGTCAGCCTTTTCAAAATATTTCTCCATTCCCCTCATTGAAGAAGTTTGCAAAGCAATTGGTTTGGCAGGAATGTGTCGTTACATCTGTCTATGTTTGTCTTATATGCTTATATCGAGATCGAGAGAGTGGACCAAGGACAGTTTTATTTCAAGCAAATGAATTAGAAATGGAAAATTGCCATTAGGAGCACAGCAATTCCTCATTTATTTTATCTAAAGGTTTGCAGTTCCTGCGATTGTGTGTGCAGATGTTACATGCAGACATTCTTGTAAGTTGATCAGGCCAAACAAAAAAAAAAATTTCTATGTACTGTAGCTCTCAATTTTCTGATTTTTGGCTTTTTGGTGTTTTTTTTTGTCTATTGGCAAGAAAACATCCAAAATACACTCTTAAGGTTTTTGTTGTTGTTGCATTTAAGTAATTTGTGTCTGTAGATTTTAATTACAGTACATTTAAACCCTGTTTTCTCAAAATCAGTTTTTTTTTGCTTCTGCACTGAGCCATACATCTCCACGTCAGCAGTACTTACTTACACCACCTGATAAAAGTCTTGTCGCCTATCCAAGTTTTAAGAACAACAAATAATAACTTGACTTCTAGTTGATCATTTGGTATCAGTAGTAGCTTATATGAAAGGCAAAGGCCTCTAGATTACGCTTATTTTACCAAACCAAAAATATGATCATGTTGATTTTCTATGATTTTATTAGGACAGTAAGGTCTGACTTTGCTTAGACAAAAGTCTTGTTACTTAAGAGAAATAATGTCCAGTATAGAATATAAAGTCATGGTGCAGTGGGAAAAGAATGAATATTGTGTGTGACTCCCATGAGCTAGGAGGACTGCATCCATCTCTGCAATGACTCAAATCACTTATTAATAAAGTCATCTGGAATGGCAAAGAAAGCGTTCTTGCAGGACTCCCAGAGTTAATCAAGATTGTTTGGATTCATCTTTAATGCCTCCTCCTTCATCTTAACCCAGACATGCTCAGTAATGTTTATGTCTGGTGACTGGGCTGGCCAAAAGAGTTTGACCTCTCCTGTTGTTTGTAATGTAATGGGCAGCACAAATGTCTTGATACCTCAGGCTGTTGATCTTGCCATCCACTCTGCAGATCTCTCGCACACTTCCGGTAGACCCCTAGATAAGCTGAATGGTTTCATAAAACTCAATATAGAAATGAGCTTTTTAAAAATGTTCTTTAAGATGTTTGTGCTTGAAATATATGCAAATTAGTGCATAAAATAAATGCCTCATTTACATAAATATAACATTTAAAAAATAAACTTGCAATACAAACAATGTGTGCAATTCCTAATGTCATCAATCAACTGGGGAAATAGGGTAATTAGTATTAATGGATTTCTTTACTCTATTGACCTGCACTGTCTAGTTGTCTTCACTAACTCTATACTGTCTTCCAGGTCTAAAGCCAGTGGTTGTTTGCTGCACACTGATCCCCGTAACCGATACCTCGTCCGTCTGCCGGCTAAACTCCCCGGGATGCACTACAGCGCTAATGAGCAGTGCCAGATCCTGTTCGGCACCAACGCCACTTTCTGCACTGACATGGAGGTGTGTGTGTGTGTGTGTGTGTGTGTGTGTGTGTGTGTGTTTCAGCTGGGAATACACTCACTATTTACAGTTGAAGTCTAAACGATTCACTCTCCAGTAATTTGTATTCCTTTTTCAATTTTGTCATTGTTATGATTATTTAAGATGGAAATGCTGGGGTTACAGCAACATTTCAAGAGTTCATACTTAGCTGATGATTTAATATAAGCTTGTTTGGCATGCTGTCCCGGGAGAGAGCCCTGAGCTTAAGGGATCCTCGAGCCCAGGGCTCCCTCCCGTTCGTAGAGCGAGAGGGAAGCTTAAGCTTAGGTAGATCTCAAACTCCTCAGCTGCGGTAGCTAAGGAAACAATTGAGGAGGTAGGGAGTTAGACAGTTATATTCATTGCTTAGTCTGTTGTAAATTAAGTATTTCTTTGTGGGTGGGAGGAAACTGGAGGACCCGGGGGAAACCCACACGGACACGGGGAGAATATACAAACTCCGCACAGAAACACCCACCATCCTGACGAGGACCAGGGCTGGCAGTGTTCTTGCTGTGGGGCAACAGTGCTAACCACTGGGCCGCCGTGTCGCCCAATCTATGAAAAGGAGGAGAAGGGGGAGGAAAGGGGGTTTTCTTCCATACGAAGATAACTGTGGACTGAAACGGTGGTTATTTATAGTAAATGGGGAATCATATGATTGGGAGATCATGAGTTAATACGAGACTGGCTGTGGTAAATCATAAGTATGTAATCCTCTCGAAATTAGTTTATAAACAAACTTCACTTAAAATTGTGTGACCCCTTTATGAATGGAAATGGCGCAGACAAAGAACCAATTAAGCCTCAATAATCGTATTTATTTTACATAGAGAGTAAAATATCAAACAAAGTATATGCAAAATAAATAAAATAAAATAAATGATTGTAATAAAGGGGAAGAGGAACAAAAGCTGCACCAAAGAAAATAAAATAATATAACAAAACACAATTGAAAACCCACAATCTCTAAACTATCTAATAAAAGAAAGAAAAGGAAAAGTCCAAAACTATTCTACCAAAACGTATAACAAAACTTACAATGAGTGGCGCACCCTTCTAATCTAATGTGTATAATACATTTGCAAGCCAGGCTCATTGCCGATACGTACCCAGGTCTACATTTCTGGGGGCAGCAAAATACATAACCCTTAGGTATGTCTGCTCACTATTTTTGTTTTTGCAAATCCACAAGAGGCCGCTGTGTATGCCTTTTGGTGATCTCAAATTCCTTTCGCGCATTTGCTTCTCATGCAAATCCACCAAAGGGCGCAATATATACTTCAGCCGACCAGGCCAGCTTGATGTCGACAGACTGATTGACCGAGTCACCCACCCACCCCCGTCGCTAACCCGTATGTTTTAAATGCAACAACACAAGCTCATTGTGAAAACATAGTCCCATGTACATTTCTGGAGAGCGTGAATTAAGTAGCCAGAGCTACGTATGGCTGCATTTCATCTTTAAAATGAACAATACAGGACAGTAAGATGCAGCCGATGGCTTGTTTCTTTTCGCGCTACAGGCTGACTGCTTACCTCTGTGTAGACTGCTTTACCACTATTGCAAGTTTGCCCAGTTGCTTGTGCATATATTGCCGGACTTGAGACGCAGAGAGGAGTTGACCAACGGGGTTCGAGTCTGGTGAAGAACGGTTCCAGAAAGCAGGTAAAACAAAAGCCAAAAAATAAAACAAGGAAGTAAATAACGGTGAGAATGTGGTAAGGTCGGAAAACGTGGTAAAAAATCAGCCAGCCGCGAGGGCTTTTCTTTTTCTGAATTGATATTCAAAACACTGTCTGTTGGGTTGGGGCAGCACGGTGGCGCTATGGGTAGCGATTTTGTCTTACAGCAAGAATGTCTCTGGTTCGAGTCCCGGCTGGGTCAGTTGGCATTTCTGTGTGGAGTTTGCACGTTCTTCCCGTGTTGGCGTGGGTTTTCTCCGGTTGCTCCGAGGCTAAATTATCCGTAGTGTATATGTGTGAGTGGAAGTGAATGGGTGTTTCCCAGTGATGGATTGCAGCTGGAAGGGCATTTGCTGTGTAAAACAAATACTGGATAAGTTGGAAGTTCATTCCGCTGTGGCGACCCCCGATTAATAAAGGGACTAAGCTGAAAAGAAAATGAATGAATGAAGGAATGTCTGTTGGGTTTAGGAAAGGGGGTGGGCAGGGTAATCTGTGCTTTTGAAAACACTATCGCTGGGTTTAGGGAAGGGGGTGATTGGGTCAATCTGTGATTTTGAAAACAATATTGCTTGGGTTTAGGGAAGTGGATGGGCAGGGGGATCGGTCAGTCAGTCAGTCGACAGCAGACTCTGGTTGGATTTACTAGAGAAGAGCAGGCGCAAATGGCACTCCCGAGAGAAATTTGAGGTCTGAAAAAGCGTAAACAGCGGTCTCTGGTGGATTCGCGAAAGTAAAAACTGCAAAAAGCATACCTCCTGCGACTTATTTCGAGATCTCCGGAAATGTATATAGGGATACATATCAATAATGAGCCTGGGTTGAAATGCAGCCATACATACCTCTGACTACATAATTTGCGCTCCCCAGAAATGTAGACAGGGGTACGTATCAGCAATGAGCCTGTGTTGTAAATTTGGGCTGTCTGTGAAAATTTATTAGACGTCTAAGAATTTCTGAGTTTACATTTCATAATTATGACTTTTTTCCTCATAATTCTCAGTTTTTATCTTTTATTTATGCTTTCCCCCTCAAAATTTACAGTTTGCATCTATACATTTGCATGTATACATCTCACAGTTTTTCTCAAAATTTTTACATTGACATCTTTTTTTTTCTTTTTTTACTTTTTTTTTATCAGAGATCTGCTTTTACATCTCACAGTTCTGACCTTTTTCCCCCAGATTTCTGAGATTACGCCTTTCATTTAATACATGACAGAAGCAAAACTGTTTTTCTTCATATTGTCCCCGCGGGATCCCATATGTCGCACATGGAAGCATAAAAACGATCCACACTACGTTTGTAGCAGGTGAATAACTTAAACTAGTTTCCTCGCTTGATCCTAAATTACATTTATATACACAAAGCCTCAGATCTCCGGAGATTTCTCGACTGTAAGTTTGAGTTGAGAGGTTTTCCACAGTCAAAACATGAGAGCGGATGGCAGGTGTTGCTGATTCTGATCAGTTCATAGGCAGTTTGTGCTTTTCTGAGCTTGTAATCATCATCTGTAAGAGTTTATATAAGCGCTGCAAACATTTCCTCTTGATGCCCGTCTATCATATATACAGTTGAAGTTAGCATTATTAGCCCTCCTGTATATGTTTTCCCCCGATTTCTGTTTAACAGAGAAAATATTTTTTCAACACATTTCTAATCATAATAGTTTTAATAACTCATTTCTAATAACTGATTTATTTTATTTTTGCCGTGATTACAGTACATCATATTTGACTAGATATTTTTCAAGAAACTAATATTTAGCTTAAAATGACATTTAAAGGCTTAACTAGGTTAATTCGGCAAGTCATTGTGTAACTGCTATGATTTAATAAGTTGTCTAGGAAGAGTAAACGTAACATTTAGAATATTATATTATTACTGAAGGAAATGGATGGAAATAAACAAGGACACAATCTTAACAGTAATTCGTTTATAAAGCCAACAAAAGAGAGGCATGTGTACGCTTTGTACAATGCATTTAAAATTTACATGTTGATCCATGCTTAGGCGAACTGGAAGGTATAAATCTGAATCCTTCAGAATATAAGCAAACAGAATATAATCAAACCAAAAGTTACAGGGGAAAAAGAACTAGACCGTAACAATAACGATGGTTTGTTCTTGAGGACAGTCAAAGAAAAATATAGCTTAAGGGGGTAATAATATTGATCCTAAGATGTTTTTTTTCATTAAAAACTGCTTTTATTCTAGCTGAAATAAAACAAATAATACTTTCTCCAGAAGATTAAATATTGTAGGAAAAACTGTTAAAAATTCCTTGCTCTGTTAAACATCATTTTGGGAAATATTTGAAAAAAATCACAGGGGGGCTAATCATTAGTCCCTTTCACGCATACATTTTCTGGAAAGGTCTGTATGTGTGAATAGGCCCTTTTTGAAAATACCGGTAAATTCATTACGGCTTTTTCTGAAAAACTAATGCTGCTCTGTGTGAACGCAGAAGGAAAATTGCCAGAAAGAGTGCGTTTACGATTAGAACACGTTGACGTGAGACGTCTACTCCAGCCAATCAGAACATTCAGACACATTCACATCCGCGCTGTTTATGAAAAAAAAGCCTTTGAATATTTTTTCAGACACATTTAACTGCTAGAGGTCAGTCAGATAACGTTTCTATGTTCCTTCAGTTACTTGACACGTGTGCATGTGAAGCAGCCGGTGAGCGCCAGCACAGACATACATTTTATGTACATCTCGACATGCAGACGTGTTCCTCCATATGTTTTCATCGTAGTTGTTCACAATACTTATCCATCCACAGAGTTTGTAATGTAGTCAAATGTTTACATATACAAGCACAGCCTTTTAGAGGTCATTTCTGGTTAATAATGTCAGAGTTTAACGGTATTTTGGAGTGGATGTGTGAATGGTCTTTTCCAGAAAAATTCCGTAACATCCTTGCCTGTGTGAACATCGCTTTTAAAATTTACTGGTAAAGTCGTTCCGGAAATTTTCCGGATTTTTACTGGTATAGCTGTGTGAAAGGAGCTACTAATAAAACGAAACATTGCATTTTTTTGCGTTTTGTGTTGTAGTGTATCAGAAATCAGCATTTACATCTCACAATTCTGACTTTTTCACCTTTAGAATTCAGCTTTCGCATTTTTTACATTTTGGCTAATTCTCAAAATTTAGAGTTTACACCTCAGTTCCGACCTTTTAGAGATTAGATCTTAGTTTTAGTTTTCTTAGTTTTTTAGTTTTTCTCCCAATTCTGAATTTACATATCACAGTTTTGACTTTAGAGAATTCAGTTTACTGACTATTAGGAGTGTAACGGATCACTGTTGATCTGTGATCCGTACAGATCACAACCCACGGTTTGGAACGCACGTGGCCCGCAGATTAATAACTTTTTTGAACTCGTAGGTTAATCCAACATTGTAACAATTAATAGATCGCTTCCTGCGTCATTCAAATCACGTTGTATCAAAGCATTTTGGCTTCCCTGTAAGATATAATGATGACGGAAAAAGTTGTGGTGGGACCTACCTAAATGCTTTATTTGTCTATTAATTTAAGATGTTTTCTGTCACTACTTGTTTAGCCTGCATTAATGCATTCAGTGTAAAGCTGCACAATTAAACATTAAAAGATTGTGATCTCAGTTCAAATCCGCGCAACATGAGCGATAAATGATAATGATTTGCATATGTTTATTAATCCTACAAAGCGCTGCATTCAAATCTCCATCGAGAGAGATTCAGTTTTTACACGTCTTTAACACATAAGTGCTGGGAGAACAGTTTATAGTTCAGATATAAACACTGATGTTTATGGTAAAGATTAAAATCACAGTTTAATGAAACATGAATTTTTGACGCTGGTAAAAGCAATTACAATGTGTAACCAACAGATGGCGACAAACAACCATCAAAATTATGTCACTGAATAGGTTTTCAAAAATAATACACCCACAGTATAATAAAACATGAAGTTTTATGTGTGAATTGTTGAGTCATTAATTGAAGATAAATATGATCTGTTTTACAAGATGTTAGATTTCTATATTCAGCATTATCAGCAACAGTAGATCATATTTCATATTGAATACTTTTCTTTTTTCAGCTGGTTCTTTCTTGGTTTTATTTTTATTAACATTACAGGTTCTAAGTTCTGTTTGTTAAAAGCAATGTTTTTGCAGTAATATTTTTATATAAATAGAAAGCAAATGACTTTTGTCTCCTTACTATTTTGCTAATCTGAAAAATGGTCTGATCCGTGACAAAAAAACCGTAGTGTGATCCGAACTGCAGATTTGTGATACATTACACCACTACTGACTATATCTCCCATTTCATTTAACTTTTGCCCTGTTTACATCTCACATTTCTTTTTTTCCCCTCTGTACTGTACAGAGTTAGTATTATTATATTAGAATTTTGAATCTTATCTCACAGATTTTTTCGTCAAACACTTTTTGAAAAATATTGCTTAAGGGGGCTAATAATATTGACCTTAAAATGTTTCTTAAAAAAATCAAAACTGCTTTTATTATAGCCGAAATAAAACAAATAAAACTTTCTCCAAAAGAAAAAACATTGTAGGAAATACTGTGAAACGTTCCTTGCTCTGTTAAACATCATTTGAGAAATATTTGAAATAAAAAAAATCACAGGAAGGTGAATAATTTTGACTTCAACTGTATATGCCATCTTTATTGTGTGAAGTTTTACATGTGGATTCACATAAAACGTGCATGGCGGAGATGAATAGTCGGCCGCTGAAAGGCAGACAGGAGCTGGCATAAAAGAGACATCTGAAACAGGATAAATAAGGCAATTTGGTGGCCGTCCTGCCACCTTTCAAATGTTGCTGTTGGTGAGATTGGAAAATGTGATTGAGTTTGTGAGGTAAAGGAGTGTGGTGAATGGACGACACAGACTTGTCAGACAGACTGGGAATATACTGTCCCGCTCAGTGGGTAATAAAGTCTCTGTTGAGGAAAGGAAAGGAAAGGAAAGGCTATTATGGAAGGTTTTAATAAAAAAATTGGTATTTTTTAACTCATTTATTAATTTTCATTTGGCTTAGCCCCTTATTTATCAGGGGTTGCGACAGCGGAATAAACCTCCTACTATTCCAGCATATGTTTTATGCAGTGGATGGCCTTCCAGCCGGGAAGCACACATAAACTCAGATAATATGGCCAACTTAGTTCCAATTCACCTATAGCGCATGAGTTTGGACTGTGGAGGAAACCAGAGCACACGGAGGAAACCCACGTCAACACGGGGAGAACATGCAAACTCACACAGAAATGCCAACTGACCCAGCCGGGACTCGAACTAGCAACCTTCTTGCTGTGAGGTGACAGTGCTAACCCCTGAGCCACCATGCCACTATTTATTATTTTTTTTACATTTATTTTAATCTAATAAATTAATTTAAATATGTCAATTTTTTACATTTAAATCTCATGATGTTTGGCTGTTGGGTAGCAGAAAGACTGGAGAGTAAATGTTTTTGTACAAGCGTATTTATTTTATTTCATTTTTTTTATATATATATATATATATGTGTTAGATTTTATTTATTTGTTTATTTATTTTGATTTTATTTTTAATTGAATTCTGTTAGTCAAGAGGTAATCATGTTGATTGACTTCATTTCTAGGTTTACACTTTTTCAGCGTGAGTAAAGACAAAAGCGAAATAATTTGCAGTTTGAAATATACTCAGAATCATTTTAGTGAAACGTTTCTTTGCTAAATCATTGAAATCAAAGAAATGAAAACTTTCACAAATCATGTTTGACATTATAATGAAATTTTAGATTATTGTTCAATTCAAGTCAGTTCACCTTTATTTCTATAGCACTTTTACAATGTAGATTGTGTCAAAGCAGCTTAACATAGAAGATTATAGTGAATTGAAACATTGTCGGTTCAGTTTTCAGAGTTATAGTTCAGATTAGTTCCGTTCAGTGTGGTTTAATTTTCACAGCTGAAAGTCCAAACACTGAAGAGCAAATCTATCAATGCGCAGCTCCACAAGTCCCGAACCATGCAAGCCAGTGGTGACAGCGGCGAGGAACAAACTTCACCAATTGACGAAAGTGAATGATAAAAACCTTGAGAGAAAGCAGGCTTAGTTGGGCACGACCATTTGTCCTATGGTCAAACGTCTTGTGCAGAGCTGCAGTCTAGGCGCCTGAGGTTGGAGAAAGCTGGACATCCATCGTGGAAAAGCTGCAGGTGGGAGAGGTCACCGGCTGGTGCTCAGGCTGGCCCTTCAGGATCAATGCGAGCACTCGTCTGTCACTGGGGTCTTATAGGAATCAGTCTCATGCTCTCCACTCCTTCATAACCATCACAGCAGCTGCTCAGGATACGGCCTGGTCCAGGATTATGGAAACCTCGGGAATAATAAAAACAAACAGACTAACAAAAGTGCAGATGCTGTTCAAATTATAATGTCTTCTTGGAAGTGTTCCCGGCTCCGGTCGCCCTAAATAATGCATACCAATAATCCTTTAGAGAATTTGGATTTCAACAGTATTTGTGTGTTGTGTATGTTAATGCAAAGAGATGTGTCTTTATTATAGTTTTATACTGACTGAGTGTGTCTGCTTCCCGAACTGTGCTAGGAAGGCTGTTCCAGAGTTAAGGTGCCTGATATGAGAAAGATCTACCGCCTACAGTTGATTTTAATATTCTGGGAATAATCAATTGTCCAGAATTAATTGAGCGTAGTAGACATGAGGCACTATAAAACACCAGGAGCTCCCTCAAATACTGGGGAGCTAAGCCGTTCAGGGCTTTGTAGGTAGTCAATAAAATGTTAATATTTATACGATATTTATTAGCGAGCCAATGCTTTGATGAAAGAACTGGAGTAAGATGATCATATTTCTTTGTTCTAGAAAGCACTCTAGCAGCTGCATTTTGAACTAGCTGAAGTTTGTTAGTTAGGCCAACAGGTCAACCACCTAGTAACACATTACAGTAGTCTAACCGAGAGGTCATGAAAGCATGAATGAGCTTTTCTGCATCAGACATTGATAGCATATGTCGAAGTTTTTAAAAGTATATACATTCAAAAGTATATACTTTTCCTTCACAAAAATGTAGATACTTTTAGGGAGTAGTATAGACCAATTACCATGTTTGTAAACATTCAGGATGCGCGCGCAGGGAGGTGGCAGAAAAAATCCGGGAGCGCTGCCATTTACAGCGAGGGAATGATATCCGTGCGGTACAGAGTTTGCTGTTGTCTTATAAATAATATATATATTGATTACATATTTATACATATATATTGTTTACATAATGCTTTCAGCGTATTATAACAGCTTGTCACCCAGTGATAAGCACAGTGATTCAGCAAAATTAACGTTAAAGTGAGCGGCGCTCGTCTGACGGGTCCATTAGCTATAGCACCCTCCCAATGGATGTTGGATAAGACGAAATGACCAAGCATCCAGCCCGAAATATACAATCTCATTGAAGCTCCAAGGGATTTTACGAGAGAAGTTAAAGGTCTACAAGTGTTTTTTTTTCTGTGTGGTCATGTGCAAGAAATAATGCTCCCTGATTACCAGATTCAAAACTATGTAGTGCTAAAAACCGAGGTTCTGCTGAGGGTTAATGTTGCGGATGAAACTCAGTACGTTGGGTTGGGCGGCGGGGCGCGTTTGCCACCCTCACTATTATGCAGCCCTAGGCAGCCGCCTAGGTCGCCTCTATGGACTCGCCAGCCCTGAATGTGTGAATATAAAACCAATTTTAATAACTTAGACTTTCACATTTCATTCTAAGCATTCAGTGTCCACAGTTTAATTAACCATATGTAACTGTTTTGCCGAAATCATTGCTGCAATCCAAAACGAGTAATTTGTATGATTCAGCATAGCCTGAACTTACCTGATATAAGATGAGAACTGCAGAGTCCAGCATTTCTAATTAGGTCGTCACTTCATTCAACTCCCTTTTAGCCAAAGACATCTGCAGTCGGCATTAAAAGCAGTGTGGTGTATGGTAAAAGTTAAGTTTTGCATCCTACCGCACAACATCTTGTTTGCTATTGCAGCCGGTTTTTTTGCAACCGGGGACCCGTGTGATGTCATGTGTGATGTAGGTTGGTAATTCCTCTATAAGGTCCAATCCCAATTCTATTTTTGTACCCCTACCCCTTCCCCTTGGCCCTTAAAATTGAGTGTGAAGGGGAAGGGCTTAAAAATGTACCCCTAAGAATTGGGACAGCACCTGCACACGTCATCATATGCCATCTAAATCTCTTGCTTCATATAAGATCAGACGATCGCCACTGCTGTAGTTATTCAAGATGTGTTAATTTTTGGTATTTATCTTCAGGAAATCACTGAAGGCATTCATTACGTTATCATAACAATCTAATGTGGCAATAATATCATAACTATACTGTGCATTTAAACCGTGGCCATATTCATATATGTAAACACACCAAACACAACATTAACATTATAGCAGACACTGAATGAGGCTCATTCTCAGCTACTAGACTTTTCTGACAGGGTGTTCGAGTGTCATCGAGTGTCAGAATGTTGTGTGACTGCTGTGCAGGAGTTATTATTAGGGATTATAGAACGCGAAATTTAGCTGTTTCTATTTTAGAGTTTTTTTATAAAGCATGACGGTAAAACACGAACGCGGTTATGAATATATTAAAATGTGTTTGTTTGTTGTAAAAATTCATAATAATGACAAAAAATACTAATTTGTGGCTCTCCTTACTTCCGGGTGCAGCGAAACTGTCGCTGTAGCTGGTGCATTCTGGGAAATTGTCTTATCCCTTGGTAACGAGTGTGGTTCTGAATGCTCAAAACCAGGGGTAGGGGTAAGGGGAAGGGCTAAGGTGTAGAATTGGGATTGGGCCTAAGTATGGGAATTGGGACGCCGCATACTATTAACTATTACTATTAACCAGGTGTGAGTTAGAGGTGGTTGGAGCTAAACTGTGCAGAGATGCAGCCCTCCAGGAATTGATTTAGAGACCAGTGATCTAAAGTGACTTACAGTGTATTGAAGTTACAGCTTTTATCATTTCCCCTGGAAATGGTAGTGAAGGCCTTGGCCTTAATTGTTTGAGCTGCAGGAATGATCTTCTGTTTAATAACACATGCAGATAAATCTCCTCCGTTCTGTTGTTTCAGCACCTGATGTGTGCTGGTCTCTGGTGTTTAGTGGAAGGAGACACGTCATGCAAGACCAAACTAGATCCTCCATTGGACGGCACAGAATGTGGAGCTGATAAGGTAACCAGATTATCTGTAACATTATACAAATGGACAATATTACTGTGGTATTAGCAGCCAGCAATGTGGGTGAAGGAGCTGCGCAGCAAGTCAGAAAACGGTCATACTGTTTCATTTATTACGTATAATGAGAGAAATTTGCAGATGTGGGCAAGGTGTTAAAATGCAAATAAATGTGAGAGGGACGACCAGCTGGAATTCGGTGTGCGCATACTCTTAGGCCGTCCAAGATGTAGATTTTTCTTTATTAGGACATTAAAATCAAAATATGTTTATTTTAGCACACATTGTTAGTCTTAAAGTCCGCAAGAAGCAGAAGCTGCGACTTTTTTTTTCGTATTGTGACGCAGTTCCTAGAGAAACGAAATATTAAATGAGAAAACAGTGGGCGTGGCTTGTTTTTTGACTGTGAGCTAACTGGATGTAGTAAGGTAGGCATTTCATTAAGAAAAATGGGGAAAAGAGTTTCAGGGGAGTTATTATTACCTAACAGACACCTCCTCCTTAACATTTCCATTTGTTGTTATAGGGTCACGAAACACCGAAACACATGTGTTGAGCTGTTGCCAGTCAACTATATGTGTCCCACGCTACTATATACACATATATTGCACTAAAAAGTAAAAATTAGTTGTTTTTGCCTTATTTTGAACAAATTCGTTGTTCCGGTTTGGCGTCATGGCCATGAGATCCTTGTGTGTAATCCAGCGTGGAGAGTGGATGTCTGTACCTGCGAGTACATCGTGACGTCTCTGAGTGTGCAGCATTAATTCATGAGAAAGACTTGCTTCAAACCAATCAGCACGCTCTATTGTGTATGAGGTGCAACTTCATTCATATGCATGATAGCTTCGAAGACGCTTATTTTAAGAAGTTTATCTGTTACAGTGTTCAGACGACAGAGAGATGCCACGTTGTGTTGCCAAAACAAGTGGAAGAACAAAAATTTGGAGACATGGGTCGTCAGTGCTGCGTTTATTAATGAGCTGCAACAAAGGTTTCGTTTTCATTTTCCCTCTATGAGAGCGCAGCTGGAATCACGTGTGTATTACAGTGCACGCGATACGAGACAGAATTTTTTTTTACCCGAGAGCTTTTCGCATCTGGAAATAATGAAATCCGGATTTGCCGCTCGTCTCCTTTTAAAAAAGACGCTGCAGTTTGTTGATTGTCGCTACAGATTTGGTAAGTGTGTGTGATCAGTACTCTTTGTTTGTTCATTCAGATGGCAAAGTTAGTTTGTATCGTCAGCAGTGCTCTTTCAGTTTTTAAAGACATACTATAGTCAAGATTATTTAGTTACTAAGTTTACAGTATGTTAATATCACTGTAATATTATAGACTGAAAGATCTGCTGTAAATGCTGCTCTCTGTATGTAAACACCGCAATCAAACTATTAACGTCGTGTAGGATTTTCGCCGCATTTTGAAATGCAGAGAACTTTTTCTCCTATTCGCCATGCGGTATCTAACATTCCACTTAAACTCCACTCTCCAGCAGTTTCTTTCGTTTGTCATGGGCGATATGCAGGAAATGTTCCTAATAAAAGTGAAAGTGCCAAACTGCAGTTAAAGTCGACAAATTAATAATTTGGCAAATAATTTGATTACTGATGTCCATGTAAACACGGTCACTGTCTTTCTCCCCTGCGTCTGTGTGTTTGTTTTGCCTCTGTGAAAATCAGCACGTGCCCAAATGGAAACTTCCATACTTATGCAAAATCTTCCCTCTTTCTCTCTCCTGACACTCCCAGCTATACAGAGCTGGACACACCCACTTTCCTGACTTTTTTCAAACTAGAGGTGTGAAAACACACCACTCCCTTTACCACTGACAGTTGTAGGGGCGTGGCTAAGTGTGTTAGTCACGCCCAATACCTCAGACAGATGTAATCTGATAATTTAACTATAAATAAACAGGACGTGCATTTTCAGATTTCAATTAAAGATTAGTAGGGCAAACTTTTTTATTACCTAATGACATGCACCACAAAACTAGCAATGTGAGCTAACAAAATCCTATGATTAGGTTGGATTTCATTTGTGCTTTAAGCTGAGCAATACATCTGTGGAAGTTAGTTTACTTTGTTTTGGTAATCTTTAATCATAATTAATAAAGCTCTGACATGGCAGTCCTTTTCAGATGATTTAGAGTGATAGCCGCTTCCCTCCAACCGTTAGTTTGCTAAAAGTAAAAGACGAGAGGGGGAGCACAAAAATAAAACCATCAACATTCTGTTTTGGTTGGAAATAGTTCATCAAACTAAAATAAAAGGTCATGCAGAGTTCAAAATAGCTCACCTTTATTCTTTTATGGATATTTAGGTCATACACCTATATACTTAACTACGCATGAACTGCACATCCTCACCAGAAAAGCAAAGTTCGCTCACATAATGCCCTAACAGGACATTTCTTTTTACAGGCATGTGATTCTTCCATATAAATACAGATTTCCATATTTTCCGAACTCAATAGGGCAATCCCTGTAATTTGCGTAAATCTGTTATTTTTTTTTGACGGGGGTCTCAGTGATGTTCACCATCACCAAAGCCCATGACCTTATGGTTTGTGCCTACGTTGTTCATCATTGTGCACAAGAAGGAGCAGTAACCGCTTCATTCCAAATGTCATTCAGGGATGTAATTGTAAAACTACCTAGGCTACTGTGTATACAGTATAACATAGTGAAGTTTCACAAACAAATATCGAGAGGAGCACGTGATATGATTGACCGCAGCTGATCTCTCATCTACAATCATTGGCTAGCCAATCAGACCAATTCAAACTCACTATAAATAGCCTAGGAAAAATCACTTCCTTATCTTCATTTTCAAAGAAACCCCCCTTCCACCCCTTCTCCCCCTTTTTTCTTCCTTTACCACGGGGAGCTCTCGAGAACCACCTGATCTCGTACTCCCCTTATATGCTCCATCGATCAGGCGGGAGCCCTGGGCTCAGCTATCTCCGAGCTTAGGGTTCTCTCCCGGGACAGCATGCCAAACCAGCTAACATTTGTCAAACAATATCTAAGTGCGAACTCTTGAAATTATATTGTGGAAGCCGCTGACTATATGCAAGATTATGAAATTGCTTTGAATGCCTTCACAGCTGTGTACATTTTTTTCCCACTTTCTCATTTGCATGTCACGACCATGCGCTCTATGTGAATTATAAATAAAGCCGCAGGACGCACATTTGTTATTATCCTCTGCAAGTCATCTGTTCTTATGTCTTCATTTATTCATATACATATACAGCCTAGCACCTTAAAATGTAATACCTGAATGTTTTGTAAGTTTATTATATTGCAAATGTATACAAATATTTTTTATAGTTAATTAAAACTATTGAAAAGCAGGGACTAAGCCGAAGGAAAGAGAAAGTGAAAGCGATTAGCCCTTTTTAGCGATGTACAATATGTTAAAATATATTAGGCTACTCAATTCAACTGGACTTAATATTTTAAGGCCTTTAAATGATTTAATGGCTTAAAACAGTTTGAATTGTTGACTGACTAGTAGTTTATTTATCACGTGGAATAAAGAGTCCACTAAATTACAAGAAAAATGATATTCTCTGGACACAGGGGAACTAAGTTAGTGGCGCCATCTAGCGGCGGTGTGTGTGGATCCGACATTAAGGTACAGAGTAGGTTAGAAATCTACAGTTTTAAATATTACTTAGATGACTATTAAACTGATAAATAATAATAATACATTTCATTTATAGTGCGATTTTTCTCAGATTCAAAGCGCTACAAGGCAAACAAAGCGAAACAATAAAAACTGTAAAAAATACCACAATAAAACAAAAAAAATAAACGATTCAATACAACTGGATGATTAAATTAACAAAAATAATCAATCTAAGTTAAAAGCGAAAATAAAAAGGTGAGTCTTGAGAAGTTTCTTAAAACAGTCCAGAGAAGCGGCATTCCTGATGCTGATGGGTAGGCCATTCCATAGCTTAGGTGCACTGTATGAAAAAGCACGACCACCCATCATAGTCTTTTGTTTACAGCGTGGCTGATACAGCAAACATTTAATCTGATCTTTACTTTAGGTGGCGGGGTCTCATCTTTCTTCTGTTTTTCTGTTTAGTATACATTTTCCTGCTGCTTGCAATATCGCTAATTTGTTGTCATAGCAATTCTAGTAAAATAACGATGGGTGTGATTTTGCCAAGTAGGATGCGATCCTGGAATAACATCTGTATTGATATCCAATCCCTACCCCTAAACCCAACCCTAACTGTAAAGGATTCCCAAAATCAGAGATGAATAATTGTTAACAATCTTAACAATCATGTTGAAGAACAAAACCTTAACTGTAGACTAAATTGAACATGAGCTGTAAACATATCCCTTAATTCTGATTGGGTGATTGTAGGCATGGGCCGGTATAAGATTCGGACGGTATGATAACCTTGGATAAAAATATCACGGTTTCACGGTATCACTGTATTGTGATTACTGCTGTAAATTATATTCTTTTTAAATGTCTGTGTAAAAAACTAAAAGTTTTTTTCCCTTTTGAACACAATGTATTTTATTTTGAGAAACATTTATAATATTTTGGAGCAGTAAATGTGCCAGGCCAAATAATGAAAATGAATCATTGACGTCTGCTGTCTTCATTAGTTTCAAAAACACAGATTTATTTACAGTTTAAAATGGCATCTTTGGATATCTTTTCTGCTGGAGATGCTGTTGTTAAAAAAAATGTAAAAAAAATGTAAAAAAAAATCTTACACATACCTTAGGAATGGTATTAGAGAAAATGTTGGCGGTATGAAAACCGTGACTTTTACAAACCGCGGTATACTTTGAAAACGGTTATCGTCCCATGCCTAGGTGATTGGAATGTTGTTCCCGGATCAACACAGATGTGCACTATAAAAACTGATTAGTTGACTTAAAAAAGAGAGCAAACTCGTTGCCTTATAATTATCAAGTAAACAAACATTGTGCACAATTGTAAAATTTAAGTTCAGTCAATGGCTTTACTGACTTCTTTTAAAGTTATATCATCTTGTTGCTTTTAAGGCAAGACTTATAATACAATTTTACTGTCAATAACATGTTTTTATTTTATTTTATAAAATATTGTGATTTCATAAAACCAATATAATTGAATTCAGTGAGAAAAGTCTTGTGAAATCACTTCATGGTGTTATCTTGGATGACTTGAGGATGAGTAAATTAACAGCAAATGTTCATTTTTAATTTGTTGTTTGTGTGTGTGTGTGTGTGTGTGTGTGTGTGTGTGTGTGTGTGTGTGTTTTAGTGGTGCCGGGCCGGTGATTGTGTCAGTAAGACGCCAATCCCGCAGCATGTGGATGGAGACTGGAGTCCCTGGAGCACGTGGAGCATGTGCAGCCGTACGTGTGGCACAGGAGCGCGCTTTCGACAGAGGAAATGCGACAACCCGCCGTAAGCCTTTAGCTTCAACTTTCACTCAATGGTTTACCTGCATAGCACTTTGCTAGCTAGTCTGCGTTACACTCACCCCCCCTAAA
>CAIGQZ010032222.1:5902502-5919289 GCA_903798205.1 Danio tinwini | reverse complement strand
TCTATCTATCTATCTATCTATCTATCTATCTGTCTATCTGTCTATCTGTCTCTCTGTCTGTATGTCCGTCTGTCCGTCTATCCATCTATCCATCTATCCATCTATCCATCTATCTATCTATCTATCTATCTATCTATCTATCTATCTATCTATCTATCTATCTATCTATCTGTCTGTCTGTCTGTCTGTCTGTCTGTCTGTCTGTCTGTCTATCTATCTATCTATCTATCCGTTTATCCGTTCATCCGTCAACCCGTCCATCCATCCATCCATCCATCCATCCATCCATCCATCCATCCATCCATCCATCCATCCATCCATCCATCCATCCATCCATCCATCGTTTGTTATTTCTTTCTATAATATGTTGTTCCTTCTGTGTATTATTAGTTTCTTCTTTTTTTCTCATTCATCAGAACTGTAATGTTTTGAAGTATCATTTTATCTGGAAAAGAATGTATTCTATTTTATAATTTTGCTATATAACATTTATTTGCTATGATAGCAGCTCATTTCCTGTAATCATATTAAAACAAAACAAACAACAACCAGCACAAACCTCGTCCTGTGCACCTGAAAGCTCTCCACTTTGTGACGACAGTCGTAACGCAGCAGCACTCGCTGTATTTTCCTGCGCAATAGCAGAAACTAACTCGGAACACTCTCGAGTCACTTACCCACATTCAATCCATCAGCACCAAACCCTGCAACTTTCATCTTCTCCAGACCGAAGGAGCACCAGGTTCAGCTCTTAAATCACAACACGTCACTCAGAAACGAGCTTGTGATCTTCTTAAGTAGACTCTGTAATACTGTGAGTGCACTTCATGTGTTCTGGCGGAAAGTACACACACACTTGTGCCTCCTTCAGCTTCAAAGCTCAATTTACTGATAGAGTGAATGCAATAAAACAACATTTGTGAGGAAATTGAAGAACAAACAAGCACATTAAATCTGATGCATGAACATGCAATATAGCATTTACGTATGCTAAAGCATATTTTTATTCATGTGTGTTTATTTCTCAGAAAAGCCGTGTGCTTTGTATTGCACACCCATTGGCAGTGATTCCTCAGTGTTAGTGGCAGAACGGGTGCTGGACGGGACGCTATGTGGACCTTATGAGAGTGACCTGTGTGTGAACGGAAAATGCCAGGTGTGTTTAAAAACAACTTTTTTTGTTTATATATTTTTTACTTATTATTTTTATCTTCTAACACTAGCAATGCCTTTTTGTTTTCTGTTTCTATTTTATTTTTCTACTAAAAACTTAACCTGACCTTTTAAAGGGGAAATGAAGCACTCTGTCAAGTTTACATTATTTTGTTCATTGGTTTCCACTTTAATGAAAATATATTAAATAAACTTGATTAATGTAACCATTTAGCAGACAACGGCATGTTTTATTATAGATTTTAGACATAGGGCGCCGCCATCTTGCAATATCGATGTGTCTGACGTCACGGGGTTGGTTCAGTTCCTTCAGCTGAACAGATACAGTGGAGGTAATGCACTTTGGTTCAGTCACTGTATTACGCTGCCTGACTGCCTGTATGTATTTAAACCATGGTTTCAACAAGGTCCGGTGCTGACGTAATGGGGGCGGCTACTTTTACTTTTCACTACTACACAGCCCCTCGCCTCTTTTTGTGTTCAAACCAAACTAAGATTGGCACATTTTTTCAAATGGCAGGTTTTGCATCCTTTATGCATGTTGAGAGATCGTATTGATCAACTTGACAAAATCCACAAAGACGTGATTTAGAAAGGGAAGTTAAGTATCATTTTAATCGTTGCATTACTCTGAATGTAAGGGAGGCAGCGCTGGAGCAGCGTGAGAGATTGGACCAAAGCGCATCAAACGAGAGTTATTAAAATAGTCACAACCTAAATGCTTGTATATGTTGTATTTGCACCAGCTCTGCGATGCACGTCCACAACTTCAATTAGGCTGTCCAGTCTCTGTGTTCAGTCCATTACTACTATGGTTGAAATTCAGACAGACAGTCAGGCAACGTAATACAGAGAGTGGAGCAAAGCGCATCAAATGATCGGTAATTAAAAGTTTGTTTAATATATTTCCGTTAAAGTGGAACTCAATTTACAAAATAATGTAAACTTGAGTGAGTGCTTCATTTTCCCTTTAAGTTACTATATACATACAGTGGGTACAGAAAGTATTCAAATTCCCCTAAATGTTTCACTCTGTTATATTGCAGCCATTTGCTAAAATCATTTAAGTTAACTTTTTTCATCATTAATGTACACACAGCACCTCATATTGACAGAAAAACAAAGAATTGTTTACATTTTTGCTGATTTATTAAAAAAGAAACACTGAAATATTGCATGGTCCTAAGTATTCAGACCTTTTGCTCAGTATTTAGCAGAAGAATACATCCATGAATCTTTTTTAAAAAGATGCAACAAGTTTTTCACACCTGGATTTGGGGATCCTCTGACATTACTACTTTCAGATCCTCTCCAGTTCTGTCAGGTTGGATGGTAAACGTTGGTGGACAGCCATTTTAGGTCTCTCCAGAGATGCTCAATTGGGTTTAAGTCAGGGCTTTGGCTTAGCCATTCAGGAATAGTCACAGAGTCATTGTGAAGCCACTCCTTTGGCCCTGTCTGAGGTTCTGAGCACTCAGGAGAAGGTTTTCATCCAGGATATCCCTGTACTTTGCCACATTAATATTTTCCTTATTTACCAGTCGTCCTGTCCCTGCAGCTGAAAAACACCCCTACAGTATGATGTTGCCACCACCATGCTTCACTGTTGGGGCTGTATTGGACAGGTGATGGCCAAAAAAGTTCTATTTTGGTTTCATCAGACCAGAGAATCTTATTTCTCACCATCTTGGAGTCCTGTTTTTTAGCAAACTCCACTGAGAGTCTTCCGTCAGGCCATAAAACCCCAACTGGTGGAGGGCTGCAGTGATGGCTTACTTTCTACAACTTTCTCCCATCTCCCAACTGCATCACTGTAGCTCTTCACAAATTAAGCACTGCCTGTACCAAATGTCTTTGGACTGTGGGGGAAACCAGAGCACCTGGAGGAAACCCACGCAAACACGGGGAGAACATGCAAACTCCACACAGAAATGCCAACTGACCCAGCCGAGGCTCGAACAAGCAACCTTCTTGCTGTGAGTTGAACGTGCTATCCACTGTGCCACCGCATTGCCAACAAAAATCACAATGAAAGAGTAAAATTCTTAAATGACTTAAATCTTAATCATCAGGGTTAATGAAAAACATTGAAATAATCATTGTTTATTAAAACATATTTATAAATGTTTAAAAGATCTTTTTTTTCCCCCTTAAAGATGAAAATGAGATCACACTGCACCAGTTCATTTTCTACTTCAGTTCTATAGAGTGGAGGAACTATGACATCACCTTGTAGGCTAATCGGCTGCTAGCATAAAAACTGGTTCCCTCGATAAAATCCCTTTAGACCAATTACCAAATACCATTCAGGATGCGCGCGCAGGGAGGTGGCAGAAAAAAACTGGGAGCGCTACCATTTACAGCAAGGCAATGACATCCGTGCAGTACAGAGTTTGTTGTTGTCTTAGAAATAAGCTATATTGATTACATACTGTATTATATATATTATTTACATAATGCTTTCAGCGTATTATAACAGCTTGTCACCCAGTGATAAGCACAGTGATTCGGCAAAATTAACATTAAAGTGAGCGGCGTTCGTCTGACAGGTCCATTTGCGATAACACCCTCACAATGGATATTGAATAAGACGAAATGACCAAGCATCCAGCCCGAAATATACAATCTCATTGAAGCTCCAAGTGGTTTTACAAGAGAGAAGTTAAAGGTCTACTGTCACGGATCAGGAAGGATAAGGGAGCAAGGACTCAAATGCAACACAAGATGGCTCTTTATTTAATAAAAATAAAACAAAAAGACAACAAAACCACCCAGAGGGGGTAAAAAACAAAACTATAACACAAAAGGATAAACAAACTTGGCTTGGCTGGCAAGACAGGACTGGAGCAGGAACACGAGGGAGTTTAGACGACGAACTGGCACAGGACAGCAGACATGAAGAGAATATAAGCAGAAATAAATGAACACAGGAACAGGTGTACCAAATAAACTAATAATGGGTTAACAAGGAGGGTGAGGCTAGACAATAGACTGGAGAGCACATGACACAAGAGACAACACAAGCCATGGGCTCACATAAAACGAGACTATAACACGCAGCCAATGAGAGAACTCATTAACCGCGTGTTCACAAGACAACACAGAATCACATGACAAAAAGCACACGGCCACAATGTAAACATCCAGCCACGTGCTTAGACAACACCAACAGACGCAAGACACGAGCACACAATAGATGAAATCACCTTACTGTGCGCTCACACATATGCAACGCATGTTTCATCTCAGCGTCAGCGTCAACCGAAACCAAAACCAACCAAGCTGAGACGCTGAGAATGAAATAGCGCAATGCCTACAGAACAAAACACAAACACGAGTACAAGAGCGTGCGCACGTCCCAAGCGCACGCAGACCACGGGCATCCGCATCAAGCGGGAGCGCTCATGGTCTGCACATACTCACGACGGCGTGCACACAGAGACGCACATAATGACAGAACACAAGTGCTCGACTCAAGAAAACTCGGCCGAGCACTACAGGTGAAGACAGAGCTAGTGTCCGGACTCTGCCAACAAAACAAGAATTTACAAGACCAGAGTGGCAGAACCCTGACATCTACAAGTGTTTGAATGCCAACAATTGTGTTCTGTGTGGTCATGTGCAAGAAATAATGTTCCCTGATTACCAGATTCAAAACTTTGTAGTGCTAAAAACCGAAGTTCTGCCGAGCCAAAGACAAAGGAAAAAAGACGGAGCTAACGTTAATCATCAACAAGCAGAACAACTGCATTCTGACAGCGAACTACACCTGTACGGCAGGCCCAGGGTATGTGAACTTACACATAAAGGTAAAGTTGGTTTTATATTCACACATTCAGTCTTTTTCTTTAATAATATAATTTCATAAAAGCATTATTTACAAACTCTAAATAGCGAAATCATATTAGCAGCCAATGACTATCAAAGTACAACATTGTTCACAGTCAAATAAACAGTGTTAATGTTGTTTTCAAGTCACACTTGCAGGTTATTTCAGAGCAAATACTCAAAGTGCCGTGGTAAACAATAGAGAGTGTGTCACAAGTTGTCACTGAATGAATGTGTGAATATAAAACCAACTTTAATAACTTACACTTTCACGTTTCATTCTTAGTATTCAGTGCAGTTTAATTAACCATATGTAACTGTTTTGCCGAAATCATTGCTGCAATCAAAAACTGTAATATAATATAAAAATGTATATTCAGCATAGCCTGAACTTACCTGATATAACATGAGAACTGCAGAGTCCAGCATTTCTAATTAGGTCGTCACTTCATTCAGCTCCCTTTTAGCCAAAGACGTCTGCAGTCGGCATTGTAAGCAGTGTGGTGTATGGTAAAAGTTAAGTTTTCTATTTTCGAATTTGGCATCCTACTGCAAAACACCACATGTTTGCTATTGCAGCCGGTCTTTTTTTGTAACCGGGGACCCGTGTGTCGTCATGTGTGATGTAGGTTGGTAATTCGTTTATAGGATTTTTCCATAGGCTGTGTTCAGACATTGTTCAATACACTTACACGTTTTGTCCAGCCGTATAATCCTACAACGAAAATACAAACGACATACGAAAATACAACTTTTAGCACTTTTGGATCTTAAATGCAAACGCAAGAATGGAAAAGCTTACATTAGGCTATAAGCAGACTACAGAGCCTTCGGTGCGCTCACCTGTGATGTCAGCACCATCCTACAACAGACAACTTTTCAAGCTTATTTTAAGAAAAATGGTACATGACAAAGATTTACTCTCTCGGTTTATAATCCACGCTATAATATTATATACAAATAAATACGCAAAAACACATAGACCTACATACCTTTTGGATAGTTTTTTACATGGGAAATACATTTTGTTTTGCTTTACGGTTGTTGTAAAAGTTTTAAAACGCTATGCATAAATGTGCCTACATAGTATTATCATAAGACTAAATAAGTGTATCGCTGGCATGCATACAGCCCGCTCACCTTAGTAATAGATGACAGAAATGAGGCGTGAGGAACAAGTCTATCAAACACCTGCAAGTTCCATCAGGGATAGAGAGCAACATTCAATATTCTTTTTTTTGTCTCGAAGTACAGCGAAAAGCAGCCCGTACAGTCACATATGCTCCACATTTTAAGGAGGAGTGTATTATGACAGAGTTAAATGTGTAAAACAACAACGAAAAATCCTTTATCACGTTAAAATAACAGTTAATATGTAAGTATTTTTTACACATTTATTCACACGTTTGCATTACTGAGAGCATGAAAGAGAGAGGATGCAGTGGTAAGCAGTATCCCCATAATATCGTTTAATTAAAATAAATGATCAACATATTAATGTCTTCACAGTCTTTACAAGTGAAGGCATTATCTACACACAATATGAATTCCCAATTAGAAAAATACTACAAACTATAAAATACTATTTATGAAAATACTTAAATAATAGACAAATCCAAATGGCCAACGCAAGCAGGCTGCGTTCCAGACCAGTTCAGCTCGATGACATATAATGTCTCTGCCACAGCCTGTAGTCCCGTTTAGCAACTTAATAGCAACCGTCTTTTAAAAGACCGTAACCGATTAAAAAAATCAAGAGTGTGATGAAACTGATGTGTTTTATGTCGTAGAGTAAAACGTGAAAGTATCTTGAGTTTGTGTTAGCAACGGACCCTATTTAAGCGATTTAACTGAAACCCCATTGAAAAAACCCATTGACTTTGGGACGAGGGAACCGGAACTGCTAAAATGCTAACACACTTCTGGGTTTTTGCATATACAAATTGATGTCATAGTTCCTTCACTCTATTGACAGTGATTTACTATAAATCATTTTCATAAGAGTTTTTAAATTAAATTGAAAGCCATTTGATTGTAGTCAGACAGGAATACTGATAAATGAGGGAGGTTAAATTGGCAAGCAAAGCAGCTGAGAATAAAAAAGTAGTCATCAGACAGATCAAGTTGCATTGCTTTACTCAGGCATTTTCATTGTGAGTCCTGCTTCTTCAGTCAAACACACTGTTGCTCAATGGCCACTGGAAGAGCACACGACTGAAAGGAGGTCACATTCTGCAAGCCGCCTCCACTAATAGAAAGCAGGACTACAAAAAAAAAGCAGGTCAGCATGTCTGGAAGTGATTTTACTGTGCACTAAAACAAAACACACACCCCTATACACACACACACACAAGCACATTGGTATTGGTGGTTTATGAGGACACCCATTTGCTTATAATATAACCCTACCCCCTAGCCCAAACCTCACAGCAAACTTGTGACAAATTTGGAATGTCAAAAGACGAAGTTGTGTGACGATTAAGCATTTGAATAACAACCCAGCAGGCACACAACGGCATTAGACATTAATATTATGTTAGATTTAGGTTGTGACGTCAGGTGACCAAACTTTAATGTCTAGCCAGCAAGGACAACGTTATTTTGACATCCAATAACGACGTCAAATGACGTTGATATTTGGTTGATTTTAAGTTGTGTTGGAATGACATCAAATATTGACATTTATTTGTCATGTATGGGGACCAACATCCAACGTCTGATAGACGTCATAGTGGCAACGTCCACAGAAATTCAATCTGTAAAATCATTAGACGTTGATATTTGGTTGATTTTAGGTTGGACATTGACAACAGCCTGACGTTGGGTTCTGACATCAACTAGAGTTTTATTTCCAAACAAAATGCCTACGACATTGGGGTACAGTGTCAATCTGACATCATGCTGATGTCCTGTGCCTGCTGGCAAGGACACAGGGTTTGTCCTTATAAACCACATTTGTAGTGTACACCTAGATCATATCCATGCCATTATACAATTACATGTCCCCATAAAACATAAACAAGTACACACACACACACTTGTGTATGTATGGTTTTTGAGGACTTACACTTTCCCTACCTCTAAACCCAACCTTCACAGGAAACCTGTGGCAATTTTTGAATGTCAAAAGACCCCATTAAGTATACTTTTTATGATGTCATATGTTATATGCCTATGTCGTTATACCAAAAAAAGTCATTTTAAACCCCCAACACCACGCACAAACACACTTGTATATATGGTTTATAAGGACTCTCCATAGGAGTAATGTATTTAATACTGTTAAAAACTGCTTATTATATGGCCCTAACCCACCCCTACCCCCTAAATAATCAAATTAATGCAATTGTCTAATAAATTTCAAATAAATAATCAAATAAATTTTAAATGTTAAAAGACCACATTAAATATGATTTGTAAGCGTTCTGAATTACGAGGACCATCAGTATGCTACTGCTGCCAGTCAAAATCTTGCATTTACCACCTGCAAAGAAATCAACAGGGCAACTGAGTAACCTATGTTGCCTATGTTGCCAGATTGAGGTAAAAAAAATGCTTCTAGATTTGAATATTTCATCAATTGTTTGAGGTAATGAGCTTCAAAAAAATCTGGCATACAAATTACAGGAGTGTTGGCAGGCTATGATGAGGACACAAGGCATATCCTTGTAAACCACCTTTATGGTGAACCATTAGGTCATAAAGGAGGTCTGAAAAGGAGCCATGTTATGGCGCGATGTTATTTTGAGGCAACCAAAATAGAATAACCAACTAGAAGCTGGTCTAAATGGCACAGGGTTTACGTTTTTTGTCTAAAAAAGTCAACGGAACAAGGTTTTTTTTTTTGTTATTAACCGCACGTGCTTACACGTTGCTTATTACACAAAGGGATGATCAGCAGCACATAAATATCTTTATATAGGAAAAATTCAAGGATTAAAATGTAAAATATCATTATAGTCTACATATATATATATATATATATATATATATATGTAGAGATATGTATATATATATATGTATGAAAAAAACGCTACCTTCTCCCAGTATTATGTAGATGGTCTTTGCACCCAAAAAGGTCATTTTTCTTGCCAGTGAAGCATCCAGTTTTTCTGCATTGAAAAGCCACCATGTACAATAAACAGCGAATGTGTGACAATAACAGATTTTTTGTAACTAGATTGGGCCATACAAATTATGGGAGTGTTGGCAGGCTATGATGAGGACACAAGGCATATCCTTGTAAACCACCTTTAAAGTGAACCCCTAGCTCAAACCCATGTCAATGTACAGTGTTCTCATAAACTATATAGTACAAGCACACACATAAACTTATGTGGTTACTGTAAAAGAATGAAGGGATTCATAAGGCCTGAACATTGACTGCATCCCCTCATCCTATAATATAAACAACTTTCAGCCTGAGCAGATTCAGGGTCAGATTCTGTCCTGGTTTGTCCTGACCACAATCCCAGCAGTCCAGTTTTGGAGTTAGCACTCATATTCACGCTCTGAATGCAGCTCTTGTGTCAGAAACATCCAGAGGGAGTGGACGAACGATCAGAGCCAGGATCCTCCAGTATAAAGTATGATTTCACTGACCTTTTCTTGTTTATTTATTCCATTCTGCTTCGGTCAGGCTGTTAAGCTGAGCCTATTATGCTTTTAACACTTTCATCTTCCTTTAGTGTGTAATGTTATTTGATCATAGAAACAAACTGGGGCATTTTCAAAGCACCAAGTTACTCTAGAAGGAGTTATTCTGTATGTCAGTAACGCTGTTTCTGAATGAACTCAAATGACTCAGTTGTAGTCCTTAGTTTTCTTTTGGGAATGAAGATGTCACAGTATATTGAGTTGTAAACATTTCCACTCAATACATGCCTGGTTTAGTTGTGTAAATAGTGTGTTGTTGATGTTTCACAGATCAATTATATTGATACACATGCACTTTTTCCCCCAACTGCTTATATTCACAGACATCACAGAAAAAGGGAAATATCATACACTTGGTGCAATGTGGTGTCAGGCACAATGCAAGTGTTTCAATGTTTGCTAGTTTTAGCCCAGCGAATGTATCATACTTTTGCGCCACATTTTTTTTAAATAGCCAATGCATTTTTGCCTCTTTGGGCTGGTCTGAAAAGAAGATATGTTAAGGCGCATTGTTGACTCATGCAATTTGAGGCAACCAACATAAACTGACCAACTAAAAGCTGGTCTAAAGCCAATAGCGCAGGTATATTTTGGGGTTATTTAAAGAGAGTGTTAGTGACGAATGACCTTACATGTTGCTTATTACACTCAGGGATGCGCAGCAGCACATAAATATCTTTGGAGGACTGCATCCATTCATCTCTGCAATGACTTAAATAACTTATTAATAAAGTCATCTGGAATGGCAAAGAAAGCGTTCTTGCAGGACTCCCAGAGTTCATCAAGATTCTTTGTATTGATCTTCAATGCCTCCTCCTTCATCTTACCCCAGACATGCTCAGTAATGTTCAAGTCTGGTGACTAGGCTGGCCAATCCTGGAGAACCTTGAACTTCTTCGCTTTCAGGAACTTTGATGTGGAGGCTGTATAAGAAGAAGTATAAGAAGGAGCGCTATCTTGCTGAAAAATTTGCCCTCTTCTGTGGTTTGTAATGTAATAAGCAGCACAAATGTCTTGATACCTCAGGCTGTTGATGTTGCCATGCACTCTGTAGATCTCTCACACGCCCCCATACTGAAAGTAACCCCAAACCATGATTTTTCCTTTAACAAACTTGGCTGTTTCTGTGAGAATCTTGGGTCCATGTTGGTTCCAATAGCTCTTCTGCAGTATTTGTGATGATCGGGATGCAGTTCAACAGATGATTCATCTGAAAAATCGACCTCCTGCCACTTTCCCAAATGATCAATTAGAAGTCAAGTTATTAATTGTTGCTCTCACAACTGGGATCAACAACAAGACTTTTGTCAGGTAGTGTACATATAAAATACAGCTACCTTCTACTATTATTCTGTAGATGATCTTTAACTTCGGGCGCGAGCTGATCATTTTCCTTGCTAGCGAAGCATTCAATTGAACTTCTTCTTTCAAAATCCATCATGTACAGTAAATAGGGAATGTGCTAAAACAATTCACTCTTAAACGCAATATGGGGTGAGGCTCTGTGGTTTAAACACACAAAACACCCATAACTTATTAAGAAAGTAAGGACAACCCTTGTACACCATGAGCCTGGTGCGGCAACTGTTTTTCCTATACTTAAAATAGCAAAAGTGGTCGGCGCCAGTGGTTTAGTGGTTAGTGCGTTGACACATGCACTTTGGTGCTCACGGCGACCCAAGTTCGATTCCGCCTCGCTGTCCTATGCCAATCCTTCCCCTCTATCTGCTCCCCATGCTTTCCTGTTAATTCTCTCTACTGTCCTATCTAACAAAGGTGAAACCCCAAAAGCATAATAATAATAATAAAAAAAATTATAGCAAAAGTGAATTTAGACAAGCCCTAATTGCAGCTGCACTGACCAGGTGTTAGACCTTTAAACTAGAGCCCAAGGTGTTAAACAGGTCAAAAACATTGTACCAAATTGCACAAGGAAGATCTAAACACTGTCATTTTTAATGTTTTAAAGCAGGAGTCCTTAACCACTGGGCCGCAGACCAGTACTGGTCAGTGGATGAATTGGTAGCGGCCGCACAAGAAATCATTAATTATTTTTGTTTAATTTATTATCTAAGTCTGAACAATCTTTTATTTTGAAAAATCTTTCAGTTTGAAAAATGACTATATTCTCTTGGTTACGTCTTGGTCACTTGAGCACTCAAAGTTAACATACAAGCAGCAAAATGAGTAAGAAACAGACGTCTTTGGAATGTTTCTTTGCTAAGGGGAAAAGGTCCAGTGAAGGACCAGCTAACTGCCAAGGAATGCGTCCGCAACCCTATTTGTCAACAAATCAGGTGAGTCCAGCATGTCGGTGCAAGAAGGTCAACTGCTGGAGATCTCAAATTGCATCTTTGCTAGTGTTCGCACAAGTTTGTTATTTCTAATAGAGATGCACAGCTTGAACATGCAAGTGGCGTGACGTGCTTAAGCCTTCCAGACGCACACAGTTAAATGAATGTCGGGAGCGCACCGCAAGTCACGTGACAAGAACTGAGCAATCAGCTTCAGCTTGTATGGAATATACACATTTCAGTAGACTAATTATCTCTGACAAACACAGAACATCCACACAGCCCAACATCGTGGGGACGTTGGATTTTGTTTGGAAATAAAAATTCAGGTTGACGTCAGAACCCAACGTCAGGCTGGCATCAATGTCCAACCTAAAATCAACCAAATATCAACGTCTAATCATGTTACACCTTGATGTGTGTGGACGTTACCACTATGAAATCTATCAGACGTTGGATTTTGGTCACTTTCCAACACAACCTAAAATCAACCAAATATCAACAAAATTTGACATCATTATTGGACGTCAAAATAACGATGCCATTAGACGCTGGCTAGACATTGAATTTCGGTCACCTAACATCATGACCTAAATCTAACCTAATCTAACATCGTATGATGTTGTGTGCCTCCTGGGGTTGTATACAGTTATTGTGCTCTGTGTGTTAAGTCATGAGGTTTTTCCATTGTCTTACTCTGCAGAAAATCGGCTGTGACGGCATCATCGGATCATCTGCAAAAGAAGACCGATGTGGCGTCTGCAACGGTGACGGCAAATCCTGCAGGATCGTCAAAGGAGACTTCAACCACTCCAAAGGCATGGGTAAGTCAGAGAACATCAGCATCATCTGTGTTCATCTAACATGATAACAAATGTTCAGTCTCGCTGCGGTGCGTCATCAGACGGCTCTCCTAGAATCAATCATACACGAGTCTCTGTCGGACCACCGCCGCACTTTCTGTCTAGCTGTCTTTAGTTTGGAGGGCTTGATGAAGTAGAGAGAGATGGAAAGCACAGCGAGCATCCTCCTCCTCCTCCTCCTCCTCCATTGATTATGTTGGTTTTGTGTCTCTCAGTCCCTCATAGCCTTTGTAAGAAGGTTTCTACATGCGTGATGTCAAAACCCAGAGCTGTTCTCAAGTGTTTCTCATGTAAGATGCATGGTTTGATGTGTGTGTGTGTTTGTGTTCTCTGTCTGGTTGTGCTTATGGGATTAACACTTAACTGCTCTTGAATCATATTAAACACACCTTTAGACTATAACTATATTTTGAAATTCTGAATGATGTTAAAACTTTTCTGATTTGATCATATTACTTCTCTCGGGTCATCTGTTATGCACTAGATTCAGTCCGGATGACTTCAAGGTCACCGTGTGTCTCACAGAACTGCTTTAATACCGAAGGTCCCATCGGTCTCCAGCTGTTCCAGCTACAGGCCATCATCGTCCTTTCCACTGCTGAGTTTGGGAATATATGCATGTATTCCCAACCACAGGGAACCATTCAGGACAAAACGAAAGACATTGCCAGAGATTCTCAGCAGCTCTGCTTTATATGAAGCCACACTGTATGATTCCTGCTGCCTGGGACCAATTCGGAAGTCTTGTGATTTTGCAATGTGACGATCATATGGAAGTTAATTCAGTTTTTTTGGATTTGCAGATGACAGATTCTGACATAGATTGATGAAGTAAAACAGACCATCATGGCTATCAATCTGGAGTACAGTTTAGCTTACATGCCTGACAGGAAAGATGATGTTGTACAGTGTGTATGACCTTTACTGCTATTCAAAAAGCACTGATTTTAACCAGTGGGAAACAATTATGCAGCTTCAGCAGTTTACGTGGTCAGTTTACTTTCAGTTTGGTAGTTTTAGCTCCCTTATTATGCCTATTTAAAGGTTTCTAATTCAATTTTAAAAGTCTACTACTATTGGCTGCATTCATCCAAGGTCATGAATGCCTTGAGGCTGGCTTTTCTAAGCCAACATGCTAATTCATACGGAAAACATGCTAACAACATTCTAATTCATACTAGAATCATGCTAACAAATGCTAATCTATAGTAGAATCATGCTAACAATATGCCAATTTGTACTAGAATCATGCTAACAATATGCTAATCTTAGCTAGAATTATGCTAACTACATGTTAATTTGTTCTAGAAACATGTTAACAGCATGCTAATCCCATACTATATTTATGCTAACTACATGCTAACTACATGCTAACCCCTACTAGTCATGTTAACAGCATGCTAATCCATACTAGAGTCATGCTAAAATGTTAATTCATACAAACATGCTATTTATTCAATCATTCATTCATTCATTCATTCATGTTCTTTCCGTCTTAGTCCCTTTACAAATATGCTAACAACATGCTAATTTGTGCTAGCATCAATCTATTTGTCTGTCTATCTGTCTGCAATTATTCAAGAAGCACTAATTGTAACCAGTGGAAAACAATTATGCAGCTTCATTAGTTTAAGGGTGCTTTCACACCTAGACTTTTGTTCCGGAACCTGGCGCGTTTGCCCAGTTAGCGCGGTTCATTTGGCATATGTGAACAGGGCAATCGCGCTCGGATCTGCACCAAAGCAATTACTCCGAGACCGCCTGAATGAGGTGGTCTCGGCTCGATTGAAACGAACTCTGGAGCGGATCGATTGTAGTGAGAAAGCGATACGATCCGAGCCCGGCTATATCACAGTGTTTTATGGATATGTAATGGGCATACGGCTATATAAAGAGAGAATTATGAGTAGGGCGAGAGGTCATTCCAGACATCCCAAGTCTCCCGAAAGTTCCGGGAGTCTCCCGCAAATGCACAGACACTCCCGGATGCCCGCAAACGAGTGATCATCTCCCGGAAATCGCACGTCTACCTCCCGGTCCTCAAAATACGTTGCGCACCGTTCTCATCACCCCTCCCCACCGCATCCCTCCTGGCTCTTCTTCAGACATGTTGCGCACACCCTGTCAAACACCACCAAACCACCCCCGACAGCTGAGCGGGACTCTGCAAAATAAACCGTGAAACTCTGACCAAAGTGTGGAGAGTTTAATCACACGTGACTTGTTTTAGCTATTTTGGTCCGTTTAGAAACTTAGCCGTGTGAAAGCGAATCGCACCAAGAACAAAGAGCAACAATGTAACAATTTCAGTCCCTGTTTCGGAACAAATTAATCGATTCACTGGTGTGAAAGCACCCTAAGTGATCAGTTTGCTTTCAGTTTGGTAGTTTTAGCTCCCTTGTTATGCCTATTTAAATGCCTTTGAATTTCTAATAAAACATTTTAAAGTCCACTGCAATTGACTACATCCATCCAAGGTCATGAATGGCTTTAATGAGGCTGGCTTTTGAAAGCCAACATGCTAATTCTGTCTGGCCAAGTACATCCATCATTTTTGGTTTCGGACTAAAATTTTGGCCCACGTTGCTAATTATCATGTCACCATCATATCTGAATTACAGATCTTCCTCAATCAATGATTGAATTCAATGCTGTAAAAAGGGTGTTGATTTTATTATATAAATTTGTGAATGAAAACCAAGTCCAACTTCACAGTGGTAGGTTTAAGAATAATAACCAATCACACTTTTATTTTATTGATCTTATGAACACAGTAGCCAATTAGAGTTGTTTACTTGAGATTGCACATGCTTACTGAATGAATTTTATGCCGTCTTCTGAAATGTCTCATTAAAAAGATACAATAGGAGATTCATTCGGGGATTATAATGTTTTGTGAAAGTGCATAAATGCTTTAGAATACATGTGTTATCTCAGTAAGTAGTGCTTCTCCTTAGCATGATGCAGACATTACTGACAACTGACAATTTCTGGCAATGAATAATTTTGCACTTTTGGGATTTTTTTTACTCTGTAGACATTGATAAAGTAACATTTGAAAATGAATAATAGGGGCAACATGGTAGCTCAGTGGTTAGCACTGTTGCCTCACAGCAAGAAGGTCACTAATTTGAGTCCCGTCTGGGCCAGTTGGCATTTCTGTGGAGTTTGCATGTTCTCCCTGTGTTGGCGTGGGTTTACTCCGGGTTTCCTCCGAGTCCTCCACGAGCTATAAGTGAATTGAGTGAACTAAATTGACCATGTTGTATGTGTGTAAATGAGTGTGTATGGGTGTTTCCCAGTACTGGGTTGCGGCTGGAAGAGCATCCGCTGTGTAAAACATATGCTGGATAAGTTGGCGGTTCATTCCCGCTGTGGCATCCCCTGATGAATAATGCTGAAGGAAAATTCATGAATGAAAGAATAATGGAGCACTTGAAATAAATCTCTGAGACTTCTGAAACCAGTTTTTACAGTCAAAAGGTGTGTTTTAGTAAATCTTCAAGAGCAGTCATGAGAGAATTTACTCCTTTACTCCTATATAAGGCTTTGCTTCTGGAAGTATTTTTTCTAATTTATTTATTTTCTGTGCAATGTGATGCATCAAATTCACACTAAATATATTTATTATGTCACAAATGAGTCATAGTCTTCACAAAAATATTCAGCTGTTTTCAACATTGAAGACTGGAGTGATGATGTGGAAAATCGCAGAAATAAATGATATCTAATAAATTAAAATAGTGTTTTTTTATGTGACTATCTTAAATTATAAACAAATTAAAATATTATTAATTCATGTGATTTAAAAATCATTTAACTTTTTTTTACTGTATCTTTGATTAAACAAATGCAGCCCATATGAGCGCCTGCAAAATAACATGAGACTTTTAAATATATTTATATTATATATATTAAACAATATAATTTATTATATATTTAATAATAAATACAATAATGTCACATAAAAAAA
>CAIGQZ010032222.1:5856359-5886438 GCA_903798205.1 Danio tinwini | reverse complement strand
TGGTCGTTTTTCAGCCTTTCTTACCTTGGCCATGTCTCTGAGTATTGTACACCTTGTAGGTTTGGGCACTCCAGTAATGTTGCAGCTCTGAAATATGCCAAAACTGGTGGCAGGTGGCATCTTGGCAGCTGCACGCTTGACTTTTCTCAGTTCATGGGCAGTTATTTTGCACCTTGGTTTTTCTACACGCTTCTTGTGACCCTGTTGACTATTTTGAATGAAACTCTTGATTGTTCGATGATCACGCTTCAGAAGCTTGGCAATTTTAAGAGTGCTGCATCCCTCTGCAAGATATCTCACTACTTTTGACTTTTCAGAGCCTGTTAAGTCCTTCTTTTGAGCCATTTTGCCAAAGGAAGTTGCCTAATAATTATGCACACCTGATATAGGGGGTTGATGTCATTAGACCACATCCCTTCTGATACATAAATGCACATCACCTAATATGCTTAATTGGTAGTAGGTTTTCGAGCCTATAAAGCTTGGAGTAAGACAACATGCATAAAGAGGATGATGTGGTCAAAATACTCATTTGCCTAATAATTCTGCACTCCCTGTAATTCCAGCCATTTCCAGTCAGGAAATCTCATGTTTACATTAATGATACTGTAAACATCAGGCTCTTCTATACAAGGGGAGTTGTCAGTTAGATGTGTTAAAAATGTCAATTTGTTTTCGTATGTTTTCATTACTGATACATCGAGTACAGAATGGTGCATTGCATTTTAACAATATACTTTAATGTGGTATTTTATCAAGTAAAATAAAACAATAAAGTGTTTTTATTGAAAAAATCTCAGTTTCTTACCTGAGACGGTGTGTGGGAGCTCGAGTGCCCAGCAAGCGCACCGTTATGATCGATGACTCTCGCTTGTTTGCTAATGCCTGTGACAGCGGTTACATCATTTTGACAGTGAAGTGTCGCTTTTTGATTTGTATTTGTAAACAGGTGGTCTTGTCCGTGTTAAAACTGTATTCGTGTTTGTAAAGTACACCCATCGTAAATGTATCAGTCATATACAAACAGACAAAGAACATGTTGTATCCGTGTCTGTTCTAATCGCAGATTTTGGAATTGTACCCTCATACAATTACGAGTACGTCCCGTTTTCCTTTACGATTTTATAATTACAGATGCGTGAATTTTATTTACGCACAAAATATTTATGACAGTGATTTTATTCCATAGTTCTGAAGGCAAAAGGGGGTTCAACCCGGTACTAGTAAGGTGTACCTAATAAAGTGGCCAGTGAGTGTATGTGTTTGTAATGGTATCTGTGATACACCAGAGATCAACCAGAAAAATAATTAAAAGTCACAACAGTGTGACGTTTTTGATAAATATGTGAATAACTAAATTAATTTGGCAGAATGATGCATTTCAAAATGAGCTTTTCAATCAGGTCTGCCAGATCAAAGTCAAGGTCATTTGCATGGCAGGAAACAGAATTATTCAGGTAATGATGTCTGTGTAATGGACTTTAGATGAATGAGCATCTATTTGTCTGTGCAGCTCTGAAGGACTCCAGCAAGAGATCCATAAACAATGACTGGAAGATCGAGCTGCCCGGGGAGTTTGAGCTCGCTGGCACCACGGTGCGCTACGTGAGGAGAGGATTGTGGGAAAAGATGTCTGCCAAGGGACCCACTAAAACTCCACTCCATCTCATGGTAAAAACATCAAGTTCTAACATCCACCTTTCACTTTCCCAGCTCTTTACTGTCTTTCACACCTTTCTTGGTGAAGTTTGTTCTTAAAGGTTTCATGGAGTGCTTTTAAATGTGCAGTTTTTATTCGATGTTTGACGTCATTTTAATTTATACATGAAGAGAAGGCGGGGCAAAGATGAGCTCCTCCCCTTAAAAAAACAGCCAATAGCATTTTGTTTTATCACAGCTCTGCCATTGATTGGTCGAGATCAAGCGCATCAAATGAAAAGCTAATGAGAAGAACAGGTCGGGGCATGTCAGAGGCTAGAGAGCATTTGATTGGTCAAAAGATTTGATGAGAAACTAAAGTATGAGGTGATGCGTAAAAAATCATTGATCGATTTAGCCTGATGTGACAAATGGAAGGTTTTATATTTTCTAAATGCAAATTTTGTTTTGGAGCAAACTAACTTCAACTGTACACTCACTGGCCACTTTATTAGGTACACTTTACTAGTACCAGGTTGGACCCTCTTTTGCCTTCAGAACTGCCTTAATCCTAACACGCCATGTCATAAAGCCTAAATCATCTCAGACTGGTTTCTTGAACATGAAAATGAGTTCACTGTACTCAAACGACCTCCACAGTCACCAGCTCTCAATCCAATAGAGCACCTTTGGGATGTGGTTCGCATCATGGATGTGCAGCTGACAAATCTGCAGCAACTGCTTGATGCTATCATGTCAATATGGAGCAAAATCTCTGAGGAATGTTTCTAGTACCTTGTTGAATCTATGCCATGAAGGATTAAGGCAGTTCTGAAGGCAAAACGGCGTCCAACTGGTTAGTAGTAAGGTGTACCTAATAAAGTGGCCGGGGAGTGTAAAAATGTATACATGCACACACACAATTTCTCTCTCTGTCTCACGCCAATCTGTTTTTCTTATTATACCTTAGTACTTCTTCCCAAATGTTTTTTTTACTTTTTGGTTCCATGGGGAAAAAATCCCAGCATAATGGTTTGGAGCAAGTAAATGATGACAGAATACTCATTTTTGAATGGATTGTCAGTTTAATTGTCAGTAATTTTGATTTCATGCTGACCATATCGGTCACTTTCTATATGTTTTCAGCTGATTATGCCATATTTTGTCTTCATCGTGAAGGACTTACAACTAGGTATTTTATATTCGGAAAACGTCACTTTGCTAAACCAAAGCAAATACATAAATTGACTGAAAAAAAACAGATCACTCAGAGTATTTTGAGAGCAGTAATGCTGATGGATTTAAGACAAAGCCAGTGCTGAACATGAGGTCTTCACCTTCATGGATATTTTTCCAGACACAGACACCGAATGCAATGATTTCATCATTATGTCATGTGGCGTTAGAGGCTGCTTTTTGATTTTACGCATTTCTGCAAACCCAGGTCCATGTTCTCAAAACAGTTAATACAACCTTCTCTGACTTTTATTGTAGTAAAACTGTTTAACACATAATTAACTTTGAATTGTTTTACTATTTACACTGCAAGCAATGATTTTCCAGTACAAATAAGTATTCTGAAAGTGTCCCGTTATGCTTGTTCAGATATTATCTTATCATGTACTATAATGTAGTGTTTGTGGATGTAAAAAAGCATATGCATACAAACTGGGAATGGCATGGCATGATGAATTTGCTTTTTACAGACATATACAGTGCAGCAAGTTAAAAACATCAACTTTTCAGAATGCTGCAAGTGCCGCAATCAACCAATCAGCCTCACACCTTTTTACACATTTCAGCAATGGTTGGCTAATTACCTAATTAGACAAACACAGAACACCCAAACACTTGAGACACTTTTTATTTTTCCCCATAAATAAAACTTGTATCAGAGCTACAGCAAGGGTTTGTGGATGGTGGTTCCCCTGAGAGAGCAGCTGATGGTTGATTAGCAACAACAGACACCAAATTGGTAAAGGAATCTGCAGTACCTCCATTTTTTATGTGTTTTTTAAACGCAATATGTGAATGGCCCCTAAGCCTTGCTTGTGATGAAGGTTTATAATAACAATACATTTTATTTAAAGTGCCATTCATTAAACTCAAGGTCACTGTACAACAAATATATACAATTTAAACACAATAAACTAACTGTTTAAAATAGAGGCAATGAGAAAACACAAAGACCAACAATGCAAAATGGAGCAGTGCAGTTATAAGGGTCAGTGTATCTTTTGGTCATTGGATTTTTATTTTAGAAACGGTTATTGAAAAACGAAAAAACGTGCCGGTTTTTCAAAAACGAATATTGAATTAGGAGGCGATTTTCTTTTTCATGGTGAAAAACAGAAAAGCAAAATTCAAAAATGATTTGATTTTCATTTTTTATTTCGAATAACAAAAAAAATTTAATCTCCAGAAAACAAAAACAAATAAAAGCTCATTTTTTATATTCTAAAACCAGAAAGGCCGACTCATTCACGGTGACTCAATGCTGCCACACACAAGCTAGCCTACTATAGGCTATTATTTATTCCACTTATAAAAGGCATTTTCTTGTGATAACAGGATTTTGTTAAGGCATAATTTCTTCATTAAATACAGCTGAAGTCAGAATTATTTTTTCCCCCAATTTCTGTTTAACAGAGAGAATTGTTTAACACATTTCTAAATAGTTTATAATAATATAATAGTTTTAATAACTCATTTCTAATAACAGATTTATTTTTATCTTTGCCATGATGACAGTAAATAATATTTGACTAGATATTTTTGAAGACACTAGTATTCAGCTTAGTGACATTTAAAGGCTTAACTAGGTTAATTAGGTTAACTAGGCAGGTTAGGGTAATTAGGCAAGTTATCGTATAATGATGGTTTGTTCTGTAGACTATTGAAAAAAAAAATTGCTTAAAGGGGCTAATAATTTTGACCTTAAAATGGTTATAAAAAATTTTAAAACTGCTTTTATTCTAGCCGAAATAAAAACAGATAAGACTTTCTCCAGAAGAAAATATATTATCAGACATACTGTGAAAATTTCCTTGCTCCATTAAACATCATTTGGGAAATATTTAAAAAAGAAAAAAAATTCAAACAAAGAGGGGCTAACATTTAAATTAGCATTACTGAAGCTTGTTTATTTGTGGTAAATTTATTTGAGAAGCAAAGTTATTAGAAATATTTAAAGAGCCATGACCCCCCCCCCCCCCCCCTTCAGTAGGAAAGTAGGTGAGTACAGGTGGGAGTGGCGAGTGGTGAAAAAGGGAAAAGTTTGCATAAAAAGGGGAGTTTCATTATGTGCACGTGCTGATTTTCACAGAGGCAACACAATTACAGTTGCAGGGGAGATAGACAGAGACTACGTTTACATAGACATCAGTAATCAATTTATTTAGCTTTATCTGAGTAAGACAATAATATGATTCAGGTGTTCACATGAGTTGTTTTTTGAATGTTCCTTTCATGATCCCGTTTTACATGTTATTGCACATAATTCGATTAACATCATTGCGTCACCGCGCTATCCGCATTTCCTCCGGAGCTTTATGTAATTTCGAGTGTTTCATTCTTAATTGGTCACACCTTTTTGCACATTTCAGTAATGGTTGGCTAATTACCTAATTAGACAAACACAGAACACCCAAACACTTGAGACACTTTTTATTTTTCCCCATAAATAAAACTTGTATCAGAGCTACAGCAAGGGTTTGTGGATGGTGGTTTTCCTGAGAGAGCAGCTGATGGTTGATTAGCAACAACAGACACCAAATTGGTAAAGGAATCCGCAGTTCCTCCATTTCCGCATATATCCGCATTTCCTCCGGAGTTTTATGTAATTTCGAGTGTTTCATTCTTAATTGGTCAACTTTAACTGCAGTTTGGCACTTTTACTTTCATTTATGCCCCCGTGATAAACAAGATATTGGATGTAAGGAACTGCTGGAAGATGGTGGTCTGAATTTGATACTGCACGCCGTATGGGAGAAAAAAAAACCTCAGCATTTCTCGCTAGATGGAAAGACTAGGTAGGTGCAGAGAATAGTGTCAAACAGTCATGTGTGTAAAGACTATCCTGTCACAAAATGCGATGGAAATCATACTCTGTGAAAATCCTACACGACGGTAATAATTTGATTAAGGTGTTTACATGTTTACATTTGTAAAACATCATTTACAGCGGATCTTTCAGCCCATAATACTGTAGTGATATTAACATACTGCAAACTTAGTAACTAAATCATTTTGACTAAGGTATGTCTTTAAACACTGAAAGAGCACTGCTGACAATATGAACTAACTGCCATCTGAATAAACATAAATAAGAACACTGATCACACACTTACCAAATCTGTAGAGACAGGACAATCAACACCAACTGGAACCGCATCTTTTTTAAAAGAAGACGAGTGGCAAATCTGGAATTCACAATTTCCAGATGCGAAAAGCTCTCGGGTAAAAAATGTTTCTTGCATACGTATTTTTGTGGCATGTTAGCAGCAGACCACTGTAAGCGCAACACTGATGACCCATGTCTCCGAACAATTCTTCTTCTTCCACTCGTTTTAATTATGGTTGGCAGCACAATGTGGAGTCTTTCTGCCATCTAAACACTCTAACAGGTAAAAACAGTCTTCAAAGCTATCATGCATATTAATGAAGTTGCACCTAATTCACAATAGTGTGCGCTGATTGCTTCGAACCAAGTCTTTCTCATGAATTAATGCTGACAGCTCAAAGACGTCACATTGTACTCACCAGTACAGACATCCAGTCTCCGCGCTGGAATTTACACAAGGATCTCATAGCACACAGCTTCAAAATTTATTTTCAAATCGGAAGAACGAATTTGCTCTAAATAATGCAAAAAATTCACTTTTTAGTGCAATATATGTGTCCTAATAGTGTTTATAGCAGCGTGGGACACATATATGACTGTCAACATCTCAAAAAATGTGTTTTAGTGTTTTGTGACCCTTTACAAAAAATAATATGCCAATAGGGTCAAAATTTTCTCACAAGTCAAGTTTTATAAAGTAATTTTGAGAGGAACACGTGATATGATTTAGCACGCCTGGATTCTCATCCGCAATGAGTGATAATCCAATTAGATTAATCTAAGCTTACAATAAATGGACTGATTTTACCCTACTGCCTTATCTTCGTTTTGGAAAAATCCCCCCTTCCACCCCATCTCCTCCTTTTCCTCCCTTTTTTAAAGGGAGCTCTTGAGACCTACCTCATCTCGGACCTCCTTTATATGCTTATTGATCAGGGTTCTCTTCCAGGACAGCATGCCAAACCTGCTATTATTGCCAAACATATCTAAGTGTGAATGTAATCAGGGATAAGACGCTGACAACAGGATGCGGATCCAAATGCAGGATTTATTAAAGGGATGGTCAGGCAGGCAATGATCAATACAGGAGCAAACAGATGTATGAAGGCAATCCAGAGTCGTAGTCAATATAACAGGCAGATAATCAAAAGGCTGGCGGCAGGCAGGGATAAACAGGATAACAAGGCGAGGGTAAACACACGGTAAAACTAGTCAAAGGATACGCTTAGAAATGAAACTGAGAACAGGTAACAAGACTCGGCACTCTTTGACAAGCCTCCGGTGGTGTGTGTGCAATCAGTGGAGATGAGTAACATGTGTGTGAGAGTGGAGTGCATGTGTGGAGATGTAGTCCATTATATGGCAGATTTGTAGTCCTAGGTGTTTACCAGCGATCTGCTCAGGCTGGATCACTGGTAATCGTAACAGTGAACTCTTAAACTCATGTAATTTTGATTTTAATTTTCAGAAATCAAGATTTAATTTAATTTTGTTTCTCGTGTTTTTTTTTTTTCGCGAGTATCATAAATCATTTTTAGATATTTACTGCTAAATTATATTTATTGGTAAATGAAAGAAAAAAGACTGAGGGAGAAAAAATTTATTAATATATGTATTATTTTTACTGCAGTGCAAAATTGTTTCTGTGCATTATGTAAAATAATGAAAATAATATCACCCAAACAATATATATATATATATTTATACTGTATATTATACATATATGCATGCATTTGTCAGAAACGCTTATGCAAAGTGACTTGCATTGCATTGGCTTGCATCAATTTGATCAGATCTTGCATTTCCATGGGGATCGGACCCATGATGGTGTTATTCTGTAGAGTGTTTTAGCTTCAGGGACTGTAGATAATATGAAAGTGAATCTGCTTGTGCCAGCCCAGCTCTTCGTCTTCCAGCATCTCCTCAGCTTTATCTTCATCAGCTTCAGTGTGCACACCACCTCTTCTTCCTCCTCCTCTTCTTTCTCAAGGGTCCTCATTATTTCTTTCCTGGAGTCACCGGTGACCTTCTTTTCCTTACATCTCTGTGTCAGGGAAAACTGGATGAGCAGTTTAGTGAACCTTGAGCCTCAGAGCCAGTTTACTCGTTCAGTATTTAAAAATGTTTTATGTTTTTAGTTGTAGTTTGTTTTAATGTAATTCTACCAGGTGCTTGGTGTACCGTCCTGTCCTGGAAGTGAGCTCTGAGATCAGAAAGACTGTCCAACTTTTGTTATTCCCTCTTGTCATGAGAAAGATAGAGATCTGAGTGCAGTGTCTTTCCTGGCCTCAGAATTTAAGTAGAAATTTGGATTAAAGGTGTGGATGCTGAAAGTCAAAAGACAGTGGTGGTAGAAGATGCTTGACTATCAGGTTTTGGTCTGAATGATTGTCAATGATTAATTAGCCTTACCAGAATATCTGCTCATGCTCCTCCTGAAATCCATTCATAAAACATCACTTGGAGAAAATCTTGATTTCCTTTAGAAAAATAAGTTGACTTTGCACTTACACGCGTAAAACAAAGCACTTTTTTATAACCCAAAATCATTTGTTTGTTTATTTGTATCATTTTACTTATTTTTGTGCTTTTTATTATTATGTTTTTAATTGGATTAATTGCAGTTCATGTTTTATGTTTAATGTTTTAATTGCAGTTTATTATCAGTGTTTATGTATACAGCTTTGCTTTCATTAGCAAAAAAAAGTTTTAGTTAGTTTTACATCCACACACCGGGAGTATGTGCATTTTTGTTGTGGACCTTTCTTCTTCTTTGGATGATAATTTGATGATTTACATTACATTTAATTACATTGAGGAAGGTCTACATCCCCTCCAGGAGCCTCCGGTCAGGTACTGAGCACCACCTTGTAAAGCCGTACTCACACTATGTACAGTTGTCTTGAACCAGGTCAAAGCACGCTTGTCCCCCGTCCCGTCTCCCCCGACGGCCCGCACTCACATTACATTCGGGCCTGGGCGCGCTTACGTCATTGATGACGTGCTGTTCAGTAAGCGCTTTCGCTCAGCACAGTAGAGATTTCTTTAGTTATATCGTTTAAGTCGTTTGATATGCGGTAACACACAGTCAAATATTTCGCTGAACAGATCAGCCACTTTTGACTCTCATAAACATTCATAAAGTCCTCGTGCTGCAGGAATTAGGAAGTTTGCTGAAGGCGGAGCTGACGTGAAGTGAGGGATTTGCGTCTTTAATAATCTACGACAGTTTGCGTTCATTACGAACAGTACGAATGATGAATTAATCCATATGAAACAGTCCCTTAAAAGTCACGTCTCACTTTCAGTTTCGGGCTTAGGCACGCTTGCACTCACACTGTAAGCGTACTGTCCCTGAGCCCAAGTGAACCGTGCTCTGGCCCACCTCTTCCAACCGGGCCAGGGCCGCCCAAGTGTACTGTACCTGAGGCCGATTCAGAGCGCTCACACTTTTCAAACGATCCGGGAAACAAGCCTGGGCACAGTTCGAATAGCATAGTGTGAGTAAGCCCTAAGAGGCTATAAGTCACTTTCCAAAACCTTTACATTCAATGTTCCTCGCTGGTGGAATGATCTTCCCATTCCAACTCGGACTGCGGATTCACTGGTATCCTTCAAATGACAACTAAAAAAACCCATCTCTTCCGAGAACACCTTAACCTTGGTGAATAATACCAAGACTATGCGTAGAAGCACTTTCTCTCTCCCTCTGCCAAAAAAAAAAACAAGCTACGTGTCATGCATGCAAACTAAAATTGGCACATACATTAAACATGCAAATGCCTACAAAAAAGACTCTTGGAGCCAAATCCGAAACCCAATGGATATTTATAATGTTTTCCGTGAAAAATAAGTGCAGTTCTTGCCATTTCAAGGTGGTGCATTTGAACAAACTCCTTCTAGAGATTTAATTATACCCAAATTTGGGTGGGATATCTAAAGCTTTGGCAATGTTAAATTATGAAGAGTTTTTGTTGAAGGGCTTTTTCATAGTGGTCTTACAAACATCAATGATTCACCATGGAAAAGTAAGTTGTTATAACTCAGGCATACTATGTCCAATCTGCCTCAGATTTGATAATAGTCTTGTCCTGAAGACATTTACATGCAAAAATGTAATTACAGTCATAGTGCCACCTGCTGACAGAAGGAAGTATGGGACAAATCACTGACATAGTCATTTATTCATTCATTCATTCATTCATTGTCTTTTCGGCTTAGTCCCTTTATTAATCTGGGGTCGCCACAGCAGAATGAACCGCCAACATGTCCAGCATATGTTTTACGCAGCGGATGCCCTTCCAGCTGCAACCCATCACTGGGAAACATTCAAACCAGCTCAAACCAGCAACCTTCTTGCTGTGAGGCGAACGTGCTACACTCCGCCACCGCGCAGCCCTTATATTTATTCATCAGCTTAAATAATATTGCCCACTGTTCTCTGTCAATCTAAGGCCACCAGGCAGTGACAAGCCCAGGTGCGAGATCCCATTCATTGCTGCTTGCAGCTTTAATGTTTTTTGTTTTCTTGTTTGTTTGATTGTTGGACTATTTCTTGCTTTATGATTACGAAGTACCCCTTATGATAGTGTTTTGTTCCTGTTTTCTGTTTGACCCATGCGTGTTGAACATTCTTGATTTAATAAAAAAAAAATGTAATGTACACTTTCCGGCCACTTTATTAGGTACACCTTACTAGTACCGGGTTGGACCGCCTTTTGCCTTCGGAGCTGCCTTAATCCTTCGTGGCATAGATTCAACAAGGTACTGGAAATATCTCTCAGACATTTTGTTCCATATTGACATGATAGCATCACACAGTTACTGCAGATTTGTCGGCACATGCATGATGTGAATCTCCCCTTCCACCACATCCCAAATGGTGCTCTATTGGATTGAGTTTTGGTGACTGTGGAGGCCATTAGGGTACAGTGACCTCATTGTCATGTTCAAGAAACAAGTCTGAGATGATCTGCGCTTTATGACAAGGCGCGTTATCCTGCTGGAAGTAGCCATCAGAAGATTGGTGAACTGTGGTCATAAAGGGATAGACATGGTCAGCAACAATACTCAGGTGGGCTGTGGCGTTGACATGATGCTTAATTTGTACTAATGGACCCAAAGTGTGCCACGAAAATATCCCCCACACCATTACACCACCCCCAGCCTGAACTGTTGATACGAGGCAGGATAGATCCATGCTTTCTTGTTGTTGATGCCAAATTCTGACCTAACCATTCAAATGTTGCAGCAGAAATTGAGACTCATCAGACCAGGCAACATTTTTCCAATCTTCTATTGTCCAGTTTTGGTGAGCCTGTGTGAATTGTAGCCTCAGTTTCCTGTTCTTAGCTGACAGGAGTGGCACCCAGTGTGGTCTTCTGCTGCTGTAGTCCATCTGCCTCAAGGTTGGACGTGTGTGTGTTCAGAGATCCTCTTCTGCAGACCTCAGTTGTAACGAGTGGTTATTTGAGTTACTGTTGCCTTTCTATCAGCTGGAACCAGTCTGGCAATTCTCCTCTGACCTCTGGCATCAACAAGGCATTTGCTCCCACAGAACTGCTGCTCACTGGATATTTTCTCACCATTCTCAGTAAACTCTAGAGATGGTTGTGCGTGAAAATCCCAGTAGATCTGCAGTTTCGGAAATACTCAGACCAGCCGGTCTGACACCAACAACCATGTCTACATGTCTAAATGCATTGTGTTGCTGCCATGTGATTGGCTGATTAAAATTTGCTTTAAAAAGCAGTTGAAAAGGTGTACCTAATAAAGTGACCGGTCAGTGTATTTGTCATTTTAAAAATTCTTAGCTTGGACAAATATGTCAGATCAGTTGAGAAAACCATTAGCTTTGCAATGACCAAATACATCCATATAGTGCATAAGCACATAGGTTAGCAATTAAAATAAAATAGTGTACAACGTCTCATTACAGCTCACTGTGGAAGTAATGCTGTAAGTGCTCTAATCCCCGAATAAATCATGCCGGGTTGTTTGAGTTAATATCTCCTGAAGCTCTTTTATGACGGAGAGAATAGGCTTGTAATCTCCACTCCCCTGCAGTCACCGAGAGTTTAAAGCAAAAAGGTTTGTTTAGTGTCAGGAGAGAGATCTCTAATTAGTGTAATTAAGCAGTGGAGCAGGCTTTAGAAGATGCCGTCCTCCGGCGCACAGATGCTCCACTTCAAACCACTTTTCACAGCCGTTTAGATATTTGAGCTTCGTTTCTAACGCGCCTCTGGTCGACTTCTGAATGGGGCTTTTTGTCTGACCTTGAATTACTAAATAGATGCAAAACACTCCAAATTAGGTGAGAAAAACAGGGCCGGATAAACCATATGGGCATTTAAACACATGCCAGTTTTTCCATGAGTGTGAATATTCACTTACAGACCACAGATGCGATGATTCAGCTTATTTATTGTTTCAGTCACCAAACGAAATATTCATTTATTCATTCATTTTCCATCGACTTAGCCTCTATTTCAGAGGTCGCCACAGCGGAATGAACCACCAACTATTCCAACACATGTGTTACGCAGCGGATGCCCTTCCAACCACAATCCAGTACTGAGAAACACCCATACACACTCATTCACACACACATACACTACGACCAGTTTTGTTTATTCAATTCACCTACAGCATAGCACATGTCTTTGGACTGTTGTGGAAACCGGAGCACCTGGAGGAAACCCATGCGAACAAAATAAATTATTATTTATGAATATTATTTATGTTTTTATTAAGGGCTGCACGGTGGCACAGTGGGTAGCACGTTCGCCCCATAGCAAGAAGGTTGCTGGTTCGAGCCTCGGCTGGGTCAGTTAGCGTTTCTGTGTGGAGTTTGCATGTTCTCACTGTGTTTGCGTTTGCACAGAATTTGTATTTTGAAGAATTAACAGCAAAAACATGTGACAGTAACCAGAACCAGAACTTGTAGGAAATGTATTCTAATACGCTGTAAAAAAAAAAGCTGTTTCACACAGTGGATTTATGTTAGGACAACGTAAAAGTCTTTACAAATTTAAGTGGATTGAACATAAAACAATTAAGTAAAAAAAAAAATCCAACATAGGCTCATTCTGAAACATAGCCCTTTATACATTTCTGGAGATCACAAATTATGTAGCCAGGAGTACACATGGCTGCATTTCGTCTTTAAAACGAATGCTACAGGGCGGTATGACGCCATTTCTTTTTTGCGCTTATCTGACCAGCTACCTCCATGTGGACGGCTTTCCCACTGTTACCAGTTTGTCTAGTAGCTCGCCATGTACGTGGGTGGACTTGAGACACAGAGAGGAATTGACCACGACTACGGGGTTGGAGTCCGTCGAAGAATGGTTCTATAAAGCAGGTAAAACAAAAACAAAAGCCAAAAACTGAAATAAACAAGTAAATAACAGGTTGAGAATGTGGTAAAATCTGAAAATGTGGTAAAAATCAGACAAGGGCTTTTCTTTTTCTGGATTGCATTTTAAAATTGTCATTTGGGTTTAGGGAAGTGGGTGGGCGGGTCATTCTGTGATTTTGAAAACACTATTGGTTGGGTTTAGGGAAGGAGGATGATGGGTCATAGGGTTGTGCCGATTGACGATAGTATAGTGTATCGACGATTTGAAATAATATCGCTCAGAGCTGAGGCCTATGGCGATTTTCAAAACGATATTTGGCTCGTTAACTTATTAAATATTTTTATTTTATTGTTAACTAATTAACCAATAATAATAATAATAATAACAACTAATAATAAACAACAACTAATTTGGCCAACTAGCTGTTTACATCACTTTCAATGCCTAACCGACACCTGCTGCACCACACACACATAGGCCTATTTAAATTACTGAAAGTGATTAAAAAATATATATTTTTAAAATACAAGTTACCACGTGTTCAAATTTGCAAGCTAATGTAGATCTGATCTATAATTTCACACAAGTCATGAGCCATGTTGAAAACGGCATTTAAGTTTTTTTGCACAGCCGATAAACATGCAATTTAAATTATAAACTTTAATATTTAAAAACAATGTAATATGATAACTCACAATCAGTCAACCATTAAAAAGCTTTATTTTAAACAACTTCGAACAATTAACTTTACAGGAAATATTGAACATTCGGTTCAGAACACGTGTAGGAACAAACATGTTTGTTTTAGCTCCATGCCGCAAAAAAGGCAACAGAAATAAATTATGACCAAAATAAACAGTTGCGGTTGCCTAAAAATAATTATTAACAAGTGGTTTAATATACATTTTGTAGCATAATTAAATTATAAAATAAAAAGTAAATTGAAAGTTTCAAAGGCTAAAATAAATAATGTAATTAAAACTATTTCTAAAACACAATGCCAGAAGAAAAAAATATATATTTTCTGTTGATATTTCGTTAACGTGTGCCTGCAGATTTTTAGCTAAAAAAACAAGCTGGTTTACTCTTTCAGGTTTTAGAAGGTTGCGTTAAGGAATGACTATGTTGCTCGCAGCACTGAAAACGTGCCACGATGGAGTGCAGGTTGCGGTAATGCAGAGATATTTCTTTGCCATATTTGCCATCATTGGAAAGCGATTTCCGTTTTTTCCCCACCATTCTAGTGGCTTGTCATCGCCATCAATAACGTCCTCTTGTAAATAGGATGCGATCTCTGCTTTTGCTCGTTGGTCTGAGGAACTGTGGACACTTGCTTTCACTTTCTTCTCCCTTCTCTTCCTCTCTTATGCGTACAGGTGGTTTGACATTTTAACTTGCCAGAAAGCCACCATCTCATCCTCGAGCTGACTTTTGAGCACATCGAGGTGGTCCAAATCAATATGATCCCCCTTTTAGCGTGGGTCAAGGAGGGTGGCTTTGCGCATCAACTGAAGTGTGCTGACGTCATACTTGGATTCCAGTTTTTTCAGAATTCCCTTTATAAATTGTGCTGTCATATTTACGCCAGTTTCCTCCTCCTTCAGGATTGTTGACTTGAGATTTAGCATAGGCAGCAGGGATGAGACTGTCACATAATTTTCAGCTGATAGAATATCTGTAAATTCTGCGACAGGCTTCAGTCCATCCCTGACCGCTTCTAATACAGCAATGTCCTGCTAAGTTGCATTTGGGAGTGAGCGACGGCTCTTGTCATCAGCAAAAACCTGTTTGATTGCAGGGAGTTGTTCTAGGATTTTTGCAATCATGGCATACGTTGATCCCCAGGGAGTTGCACAATCCTACAATAACATTTTTTTTTATTGTAATTAGCCTAATAATAATCAATAATAATAATAATAATAATAATAAGCTAATAACCTAGTAGGCTAAGAAGAAGAATGCGCAGAATTCGCCTATTATTAAAGTTTCCATTTGTTTTTCATAAAGGTTATTTTGGTAGGATTAGGCTAATTAAATTCAATTTTTTTTATAGAAACAATAAACTAATAAATTTAGATTTGCTTTTTGACTCACCGTTATCAGCATAGTTTGTGGCAGGTTGAGCTGTTCCTGCGCCTTGCAAAGCTCTCGTCGTCGTAGCCAGCAGTGAGAGAATGCTCCGTTAATTGAACGACAAATGCCAAGAGCGCTGTCAGTTTTTGCCTTTTCCTTTTGGAGTGCATAATTCACTGCTACATTCAGGTTGTGGCCAAAACAGTTTAGCCATGGCCATTTATGCCCTCGTATGGCCGCAACAATATTGGCCCCATTGTCAGTTGTGATGCAGGAAATTTTTGTGCAGTCTATGTCCCAATCACATGCAACTTCTGTCAGCGCCACTGCCAGCATATCTGCCGTGTGGTTCTCCGGATGATGTTTCGATGCATTTTGCATTAAGTTTCCAGTTCTCTGAGATGTAATGAACTGTAACAGACATGTAGGGCGTCATATTTATGCTTGACCACATGTCTGTGGTCAACGCAACATAGTGAGTCGCTTTTAAATCTTTAGCGATGATCTTCCTTGTTTTAATGTATAAATCTAGGATAGCAGTTTGGGAGAAGTATTTGCGCCCCGGCAGCTCATACTGTTTGTCAAACGTATTAAGCAGTTGTTTAAAGCTTTGCTTTTCAACAGTGTGAAAGGAAACCATCTCTTTTGCAATATACTTAGAGACAGCTGCCGTGCACTGAGCCCATCTTTTACTGTTTTTCTTGTATTTGGTGGATTTTGCAAAAGCTCTTATGATGGATGGCTGTCTTGGATCTTTGCAGATCGTCAATGAAGCTTCTTTTGGTGCTAGTTTTGCTGCCTCAGCGGTGTGGTGAGTACGCAGATGTACAAATAGGTTTGTCATTTTGGACTCTCTTACAGGCACAACCTTGTTGCAAAGTTTGCAGATTGCCTGAGTAATATCCTCCGGCTCGCCTGTCTCGTTAGGCTTAAAACGAAAAAATTGCCAAAACGGTGATGTGACGTTTTTCTTGTTCACAAGCTCCATCTTTGCAAACTTAATGATGAGTGAAATGTCCGCTGCCTCATGTCACGTGATAGAAATAATTTAAATTAAGTAAATGATTAAGATTAAATAAATGATTAAGTAAACTATCCAGACAAGTAAATCAGTTAGGGAAATAATAAATACAGTTTAATTATTAAATGTATGAGCGGAAACTTTTGTACTGTCCAGCCCCGCCCCCATGTGATATTATCGTGTATTGGCGATCTCACAAGTGGACGATATGGCGATCTGAAAATTCTGCATATTGCCCAACACTAATGGGTCAGTCGATTGGTCAGTCAGTCAGTCGACAGCGGCCTCTGGTGGATTTACAGGAGAAGAGCAGGCTTTAATGGCACTCGTGAGAGAATGGCACTTGTGAGAGAAATTTAAGATCTCAAAAAGCATGCACAGTGGCCTCTGGTGGATTCATGAAAACAAAAACTGCAAAAAAAAAATAATGTAGCTCCTGGGACGTATTTGTCGCTCTCCAGAAATGTATATAGGGGCACGTAATCAGAATGAGCCTGGGTTAAAAAAAATCACAAATTGTATTGTTTCAACTCTTTTTAAATAAATAGTTAGAACAAAGGGCAAACTTAATTTTTTAAGTGTATAATAATAATTATGATTATAATATTGAATTCAATATTAAAATTATCACTTAAAAATTATAGTTTTACAAAAGTTTTATTTTCATTGCTTTACTTTGGTTTTAGGCTGAAATTACCATTGGAAACCTTTTGATGAGGTTAATGGCTGTATATTTGCTACATCTGCTGTTGTTGAGTGTTTAGAGTGTCCGTCTCTCCATTTGGTCGTGCTCTTCTGTCTGCAGTGTGTTTCATTCAGGTCATTACTGACAGGCTGATGGCGAGACGGCTCTTTTGGATGGGCCTGTTAACCTCCACGCTCCGCACAGTAAGTGAGGGAAATGGCTCTCATGAGATGGATCTTGTGATAAAGTAAAGGTTGTGCTGGAGGCCAGAGTGTCGTCCTGTCCCTGGAAATGATTATGGGAAATGAATGGAAGCGATCACTGTTTCCTCACGGCATTTTGGTAGCCACTCTAAATCCGACCGAACGCTTGTTCGCGGGCCTCTGGAGATGATCTGGATGACCAAACATAGGCAATACCTTCTGATACATCAAGTTAACAGCGTTTGCTTTGTTATTGTTTTTAAACCATACCACTCCATATGTTGATCCAGGAACAACATTCCAATCAGCAAATCAGTATTTATAACATTTATTTAACCAGGTAAGTCAATTGAGAACCAGTTATCATTTACAATGACGACCTGGCCAATAGGCAACATAAAAAGCAGATACGAAGCAGCAGGGATACAATAACAATTTCCCAAATGCAGATAATAACATATAAAACCAAGGGAAAACTAAAAACAAGCACAGTGATCTTGTACTATTACCTGGATAGATTTTTTAAAGGATGATAGTAAAATGAAAGTGTTGAGCTTTAAGGTCTGCTGCAGATGATTCAAAGCATCAGCAGCAGAAAACTGAAAAGAAGAGCGACCAAATGAAGTGCGAACTTTGGGTATGCAAACTACTAGAGCGCAGATTTCAACGTGTTTCCTGAATGTTAAGAAGTGACTGTAAATAGAGTGGAGTCTTCACAATAAGAGTTTAGCAAATGAACAGAAACCAATGAATTTGTCAACGTGATTGAAGAGAAGGCCAGTTCAATAAAGAATACATAGTTGACAGTGATGAGTATTAAATGGCGCACCAGTAACAAAACGAATTGCGCAAATGCATTTTGGGAGCCCCCAGAGATTTTATTAGGGGCCCACAAGTCCCTACAGCCCTCCGCTCTTCACTTTCGTCCGTGAGAACATACATCCAGCCCTGCCCCGGTCTTTACTTTCGTCCTCGATACCACCCCGGGCTTCGCTTTTGTCCACGATAACACAATCCCCCTTGAAGCAGTGAAAACTGGTCGCACGGGAAAGATTTTTATGCACTCGCACAGATGCTCCCAAATATATTTTGAGGTCGCATAGATAAAATTCTGTACAAAATCTGGTCTGTACAAAATAAACATCAAAATAAAGATCTTTATTTATGGGATGTCCCTATAAAGATAGCTGTACAAGTGTGTGTTTGTGTGTGTGTGTGTGTGTGTGTGTGTGTGTGTGTGTATCTGATATTAATTTATCATTGTAATTTTTTTAATTTCATGGTTAATGGCCAATCAAAATAGAATGAAATGGGAAAAAAATTTTATAAAACAAGTGTTTTCTGTAGCATTGTTTCGCTGCTTTTGGATTAGCTATATATCTAAAGTCTATAGGCTATAATATATCCATATAGCCTATAACATGCTCTCACATTTATTTGTTCACAATTTGGGAGGAGTCAAATTTACATTTGTGGTTTCTGCAACCAGATGCATTTAGACCTGTCTAGACCTGTCTAGTTGGTCTGGAATGTATCCCAGAACAGCTTCTGATGTGGTCTGAACAATTGCATTTATATTCGTCTCAAATGCATTTCAGAGCGCACTTACACCTGTCCTTTTCACAATCTGATAGCTATGCAAAAAAATGCATGAAGGGACCAGATGTAGGGCGTCAGTTTGGCGCAGTGGGTAGCACATTCGCAAGAAGGTCGCTGGTTCCAGCCTTGGCTGGGTCAGTTGGCGTTTCTGTGTGGAGTTTGCATGTTCTCCACCTGTTGGCGTAGATTTTCTCCGGGTGCTCCGGTTTCCCCCACAGTCCAAAGACATGCGCTATAGGTGAATTGGGTAGGCTAAATTGTCCTTAGTGTATGTGTGTGATTAAATGTGTATGGATGTTTCCCAGTGCTGGATTGCAGCTGGAAGGGTATCCGCTGCGTAAAACATATGCTGGATAAGTTGGCGTTTCATTCTGCTGTGGCGACCCCAGATTAATAAAGGGACTAAACCGAAAAGAAAACAGTAACAACCTCTCTGTGTCATCAATAACACAATAGTGGCACCAATGTGACCTCTCACAAAATATAGTAGCACTGGCAGAAAATAAAGAAAGCCTATTTTATCTTTCACACCTAGACTTTTGTTTCGGAAGCTGGCTCATTTGCCTCCTTAGCGTGATTCGTTTAGCAAATGTGAAGCAGGCAATCTCACTCGGATCCACGCCAAATCAATCAGTCCAAGATCGCCGGAATGAGGTTCAGTGTTGATTGTAGTGAGAAAGCAATATGATCCAACGAACAAACATCGTTTGATATCACAATGTATTATGGTTGTGTAATAGCCATATAAACAGTACGCCTATATAAAGAGAGAAATATGTGCTATTCCTACCCATAAATGTGCGTTTCATGTCGAATGCGAAAGTGAAAGCATGCTGAAATATTATTGAGTGCTGTTTATCCGTTAGGAAAATTCACTGACAGTGCAGTTTTGGTTTGTCTGTTATTTCTCTATATAATGTAAGGCCTATAATGCATAATTCTAGCCAACAACTATGTATGAGAAAGTCTTAACTCTGATTTATATTTAATGACGATGTCTGTAGATGTCACCATTCAAAATGAAAGCACAGCTTTTCGTTTATAATGTCTTATTGCTAGGACATTTTTTGCAATTTCTGCAGAGAATTTTGGTAAAAATCTGTGGATTTCTGCAGAACTATTTTGGGAGTCTCATAACTAAAACCTTAATATGCTAAATATATGTGATTTAAAAACTGAATAAATTCAGATTTACACACATTTACTCAAGTAAATGAACAGAATTAATGATGGGCTAAAAATCTGCAGAATTCTGCGGAAAATCTGCAGAATTCTGCGCGCGCAGATTCCGTGTGAGCCTACTTATTGCTCATCATCATAGATTAAAATAAGGATGCATGACAGCTAAGCGGGACTCTGACTAATGTGAGGAGAGTTTACTTGCACGTGACTTGTTTTAGCTGTTTTGGTCCGTACAGAAAATTTGCTGTGTGAAAGCGAACAGCACCAAGAACAAAAAGCAACATTATAACAATTTAATTCCTGTTTTGGAACAAAACAATTGATCTACAGGTGTGAAAGCACCCTTGGACTAAATGCTAGAGCACAATTTTAAGCTCTTGATTGACTTTTGTTGGTTCTGCAGGTTCTGCTGTTCCACGATCAGACGTACGGAATCCACTACGAGTATACGGTAGCTCTGAACCAGTCTCAGGAGAACAGCAGTGATCTGGTAAAGGAGCCGGAGCACATGTACCTGTGGACCCACAGCAGCTGGGAGGACTGCAGCGTGCACTGTGGAGGAGGTCAGTGCTGGCGGGGGGATCGTTATAATATTATTCTCAGAGTATTTATATTGGAATGTAGGCAGAAGCTGCAGTCATATTTTATTAATATAATTTTATAAAAGTATATTAACCCTTGTGTGCTGTTGGGGGTGTTTTTATCCGCAGCTTTCTCTGTGTTTCAGCAAATGGAATGATTTTTCATGACAAATCTTATTTTGACACATAGTTTGGAAAAATGCTTTGAAAGTGTTTAAAAACTCAACAATACACTCTGGGCAAATTGACTACCCTTTCATTATGTTGGGGGTTGTTTTTGCCCCATTGACTTCCATTATAATGAAATTTTTTGATTGCAAAGCCATGACAGCATCTAATCATGCATTCTTGATATGTCTGAGAAAATTGAAATAAGCAGCTTAGCTCTCAGAACATAGTAAACCATAGTAAGTGTATTTCTGCACACTTCACTACACTCAAAAAAATATATATTTTAACTTGTTCAAACTGCTTAATTAAAATGAGCTGAAACAACACAATTCTTGAGATTTCATTGGGACAACTTCATTTTTTTAATGTTCAATCCACGTAAATTTGTTAAAAGTGTTAAGTTAAATTAATCGATTTGTGTTGAGACAACATGAATGAATTGTGTGGAACCCTGCATTTTTACAGCGTATAATCTGCTGTTTTACTCCATAGAACTCCATATAAAAACCAGAAACCTTTCTGCACAGACCTATCTAAAGGGTTAACGCTGCCAACTGATGATCAACAGTAAAAATTACACATTTTACCTCTTCCCAACAGGGAAAACCACCAATAATGCATGATTATAAAGGATCATGGCTTTGCAATCAAAGAGTGTGATTATAATGGAAGTCAATGGGGCGAAAACAGCCCCCAACATAAAGAAAGGGTAGTCAGTTTGAACAAAACATAAGGGTTAAGATCTTAAAGGGATAGTTGGCCCAAAAATGTAAATGTGCTCAAAATTTACTCACCTTCAGGTGACTCCATACTTCATGAGTTTCATTTTCTTTCTGGTAAACACAAAAGAAGATATTTTGAGAAACCTGTCATCATTGACTTCCATTATAGGGAAGATAAATATTATGTAAATCAATGGTTACAGGTTTCTCAAAATATATATTTTTTGTGTTCAACAGAAAGAAAAGGAAACTCATTCAGGTTTGTGACAAGTGAAGGCTGAGTAAAAGAAGACAGAATTTTCTTTTTTGGGTGAACTATGCCTTTAAATCAGTTTTTCAGTGAGTTTATACTCATTTTAAAACAAGAAAAGAACCAGAGAAGATTCCTTGCAAACCAAGGAAGAGCTTCAGAGCCACTCTCACCTATTACATCAGTTTTCTCTGACTGGTGGTAGTTTGAAGGCGTTTACCGACTGGAACAAACTTTTTCAGAAAGTTCACTTTGATGAACTTTGGCTGTGTGCCAAACTTTCAATGATAGAGCATCCCAAGGCATCAAAGTAGGCTCGAATTCAAATTTTGCTTTACTTTCTGTCTCAGGAGGTTCTTTCTTCTGATTGAATTTTGATGGCAGCGTAAATGTGTCCTTCACTGCCTTTGATATCCCACAATCCTCATGACAGTGGAGCTAAAAAATAAAGAAATAAAGACATTTTGAGCACCATTTTCCACTTTTGGTGGCGTTCCTAGCAAGAAGTTAAGTTTGTCGTAAACATATATTCCCTTATTCCGAGTTCAGACTGTATGATTTTAACCCCGATTTTAACTCGGCGACAAGTTTTGAGAAAAATCGCTGACAAATACCTGAAATCACAGGCAAATCAGTGCTTGTTCACGTGAGTAACAATCACACAGTGTGAACAAAGACGCGATCTGAGGGAATCGCAGATGAGTCGCCAACACCCATGGGATATTTGGCATGATAAATATCTGGAGCTGTCTGCGATTCAAATCATGCTGTGTGAAATATGTTCTGACTGAAAATAAAATCGCTGATTACCTACAGCCAATGAGAGAGCAGCATCCACTAGTGTGGGTATCTGCAGGCCAGCGGGAGGCTGGGAGAGAAGTTAAACGCGCTCATTTTCAGTTTATTTGGACCCAAGAAATGGAGGAAAAACTAGTGTAAATTTGGCTGAAGCACTCGTGTCTGGTTGACGTGTCATCTAAGCAATACCACAACCGGGTCGAAAAAGAAAAATGCTGAGGAGAAATTGCTAATTCCCTTCAAAAGCCAGGTCATCATGTAGTTAATAACAAAAGATATACTGCCTGACCTTGTGTTGCTTCCATGTCACTTCTGTCGTGTGTTTGGTTGTGAAACGTAGTTTTGGACAAAGTTGTCAGTGATTCTTCCTATTTTAAAGTCATGCATTGTAAAACCCCCTGTCGCTGATTCATCTTGCAGTGTAAACACAGCACCAACGAAACGCTAGCCCAGATGGTCATGCAGTGTGAAAACATCAGTGACACAAGTACTTTAATAATCCTGCAGTCTGAACTCTGTCACGGTAGGGTTAGGGGAAAAAAGGAGCGAGGACCCAAGTGTAGAGTTGGATATTTATCTATAATAAAATAAAACAAAAAGGGAAAAGCAAACAACCCCGAGGGGAAAAAACATTAATCAAACAAATAATAAACAAACAAAACAAACTGGACTGGGCAGGCTGGCAGGGATCAGGACTGGACGATTGGCGCTCATACAGACACGCACAATAACAAAACATGACAGGAGGAGTGTCAGGACTCCGCCACCAAAACAAGAATTAACAAGAACAGACTGGCAGAATCATGACAGAACTCACCATTAGGCCTCACCAAAATTCTCTCTCTTTCTTTCTCACGTTTGTTTTTTGTAAATAATTCATTTTATTTTGTTTCAGAAATCTGTCTGAAGTCAGTTTGTAAGTTGAGCTGCCTACTATAGGGAAGTGAGGCAACGAGTCAGCAACCTAAACCTAATATACACTGTTAACAATTTCCTGTACAGTCTACAGTAACTTACTGGCAGCAGTTTGCTAGTAACTTACTGTATATTAATTACAGCCAAAATACTGTATTCCTCGTTAGGGTTGTCACGATATTGGAATTCGATACCAATCGATACTGAAATTTTAAAAACATTTATTTCCCACTAACATTTGAGCGCTGTTAACGCGTTCTTAAACACAGCTTGTTTGCCATATATTCACCAGTGCTCAACAGAAATGACTGTGATTGGCCGTGAATGTCATCAGTTCACCGAACTCACCGCTGTTTAGTAAGTTTAACCACAGATACAGGGACACTGGAGCAATTCAAAGTCACATCGATCAGCTGGTTTGTCTATTAGCTGACATACGAGTGATCCACTGATGAATCACGGCTTTAAAATGCTCCAGTGTCCCTGTATCTGTGGTTACACGCAGCAAACAGCGGTGGGTTTGGTGAACTAATGACCTTCATGGCCAATCACAGTCATTTCTGTTGAGCACATGAACACAATGGTGAATCAGCTCTGTTTAGGATCGCGCTCTACAGCGATCAAATGTTAGCGGGAAATGAACGTTTTTAAAATTTCAGTATCGATTGGTACCGAATTCCAATATTGTGACAACCCTAATTCACATTTACCGCACCATTTACCTTGCTGTATATATATTTACAGAATTGTATATGTATCTTTATTGTAAAACATGCAGTAATTTTCACAATGCAACTTTTAAAATACAGTAACATACCACATTGTCCTACAGTAAAATACAATTTATGTTACAATTTAATGATTGTAACGATGCAACTTACAAAAATTGTATATATGAATAAACAGAATGTTTTGCCAACATTTTACCTTACATTTTAATGTATCTGATGTTGACGGCTGAGCAGAAAAAAAAAAGGACCAAAAGAGTTCAGTGTGAAAGAAGGCGGGGCCTCAGAGCTACACCCACTTATTACACCATCCCCATTAACGAATGGGAGTTAATGGTGTTTACTAGCCACTTTTTTTAAGAAGGTTATTTATGGCAAGCTAATTTGATATATTTTTTCAAATAACCTTCAAGTTTGTTGTTGCTTGGTTATGTTTGGAGTTACGCCACCAGATGAAGCAATTGAAGCATGTAATGGTTTCCATTACTCCTAAAACTTTCACCAGTTGAGTCTGTTGTTAAACTCCTGCCATCCAGCTGTGTTTTTATAACACTGTCTGACTGTTATGGTTGTAAAATGAGCATACCCGTTGCTTATTACACACACAAGGATGCGCAGCAGCACACAAACATCTTTAAATATCAAAAAAATAAAGGATTAATATGTGAAAGATTACACTGTACAATTCCTTCATGTTAGCCTAATGCAAATGAATTAAGTTTACTTAATTGTTAAAACAAATTCAAGTGGATTGAACATAAAACAATTAAGTTGCGAAAAACGAAGAATGATGTTGTTTCAACTCATTTTAAATGCGTAGTTTGAACAATCAGCAAAGGTCATTTTTTGAGTGTAGCTGGTTAAAGCCCCCAATCATAATAATAAGACTGAAGCAAGAATAAAGGAGATCACAGACAAATAATATGAACACTAATTGCCTCGCAAAGCTCGAAAGCTTATTATCAGTGAAAGTCGTGACACGTGGCGCAAATGTTATTCATTTAGCCTGAACATATCTTCTGTGTGCATAAAATTACCTGATAGATGACACCGAAGCCCCATTTCCTAAGCCTGTCTGAGCGTGACAGTTTTGCTGGTTTTATTTCATGAATCTGATATCAAATGAACTCTTATCTGCCACAGACCGGCGTGCAGTCTCACCTAAAAATAGCTTGAATTTGAACGCTGATCTGTTTGTTTCTTTTTATATGGGTATTGTTGTTTCCCAAGGGCTGAGAGACAGAGAGAGATGTGTCATTGTGTGCCAGAAGTGTTGCATCAGCATGTATATTTGCACATAATAACAGATGAGTTAGATTTATTTCTAAAGCTATTGTTATGCGATATTGCTTTTGAATGGTGCGTAATGCTTTGGGTTATCTGTGTCGAATAGAACGGCCTTATGTTTTCGAAACAAGCTGCAAAGCAGATTCTGGCTTGAAAAAGCTGACGAAAGATTTGCAGTGTCTGTTTTTGGAAACTTTTAGACACGTCTATGAAATAGAGGTTGTTTTGTGGTCAGCGCTGCTCCTTTAAGCCAGTTAAGAGCTGCCAAATATAACGATCTGCTTAATGGTGCCAGCACATGTCTGTTGTACATTAACATAGCTAAGATATTATTTAAGAGGCTGTTGTTTCCAACAAGAACATGCAATAATGCTTCTGGAGATGATCTGTATGACCAAACATAGGCAATACCCTCTTATACATTGAGATAACAGTGATATTTATTTGGTATTGTTTTTAAATATGTGTCTTATGCTTTTAAAAATGGATTTATTAAGTAGTTTCTAGTTTAGTTTCCATGGTTATTCATTGATTATGTACACCTGTGTCTTGGTTGGTTTGCATTTAGTCTGCTGTTTCTCTTGTGCTCTCCGTGTGTGTGTGTGTGGATAGTTTTTAAACATAATCAGCACCTTATATCATTCATTCATTCATTTTCCTTCGACTTAGTCCCTTATATAACAAGGGTCGCCACAGCGGAATGAACCGCCAACTTATCCGGTATATGTTTTGAGCATCGGATGCCCTTCCAGCTGCAACCCAGTACTGGGAAACACCCATACACACTTATTCACACACATACACTATAGCCAAATTAGTTTGTTAAATTAATTTACTTGTATTTGGACTGTGGGGGAAACCGGAGCATGCAGAGGAAGCCCACGACAACACAGGGAGAACATGCAAACTTCACACAGAAACCCTAACTGGCCCAGCCAGGACCAGCGAACTTATTGCTGTGATGTGACAGTGCTAACCACTGAGCCACTGTGCCATCCAGCTATTTTCTATATATTTTCTATACATTTTATAGCAGTGAATTAATTAAAACTATTAATCAGTTAAAAATATAATAAAAATGCATATATGTCATATATGTAAATATGTTTATTTCAGCAAACTTTCAAAGAATAATAATATAAGCTAAAAAAAGAAATACATATAATTAAAAAAAATAATATATAAAAACAAAATCACAGCAAAAAGTTGAACTAAAACTAATATGAAATGGTCATAAAATATATATAAAAAATGAGTTTAAACTGTCAATAAAAACTACTAATGACTGTACACTCTCAGAAATAAAGGTACGCGAGCTGTCACTGGGGTGGTACCTTTTCAAAAGGTACACATTTGTACTTGAAGGGTCCATATTGGTACCTCAAAAGTATAAATTAGTACCCACAAATTTTAAGAGGAACACTTTTGTACTTTTTAGGTACCAATATGTACCCTTGAGGTATTAATATGGACCTTTTAGGTACAAATTTTTACCATTTGAAAAGGTACCACCACAGTGGCAGCTCGCGTACCTTTATTTCTGAGAGTGTACAATACTGTGATTTGTAATATAAAATACCAATTTAAAGTAATATACATGCTCAAGAAGCAGAAGATGTTCATTCATTCATTCATTTTCTTTTCGGCTTAGTCACTTTATTAATCTGGGGTCGCCACAGCGCAATAAACCGCCAACTTATCCAGCATTTGTTTTACGCAGCGGATGCCCTTCCAGCCACAACCCATTTCTTGGAAACATCCATGTACACTCATTCACACTCATACACTACGGACAATTTAGCCTATCCAATTTACCTGTACCGCATGTCTTTGGACTGTTGAGGAAACCGGAGCACCCGGTGGAAACCCACACAGGGAGAACATGCAAACTCCACACAGAAACGCCAACTGACCCAGCCGAGGCTAGATCCAGCAACCTTTCTTTGCTGTGAGGTGATAGCACTACCTACTGTGCCACTGCGTCTCCATCAGAAGATATTCAATAATAGGATATTTAATATAAAACACATTATTGGGACCCTCGGTATTACTATTTATAGCAATAAGCCTCAAATGTGTATGGATTTCATTCATTTATTGCTCATTAATTCTGAAAAGCACTCCTAGTATACTAATACCTGGAGTTAGTGAGACTTTTTTCATAGAAAATAATACATTTTCAGCATTAGATTAAATTATGCATGTCAGTAAATTCATTTATAATGTTGCAAATTATCATACTAAACAAAAGTTGTCTTTCACAACAATATGAAGCACAAATCGTCACCTTAGAATTATAAGGTTCTATCTGACATTTTTGTCAAAATTGAGTTATTGACATTCCTATTAAATGATAACTTATTTACATTATGGTATGTTTTTTATAAGTTGTTTCCATTTTAAGACTTTTTATTTGAAGAACAAATGTTACACACATACTGTTTGCTATATGGAATGCAGAAACTTCGAGGATCTCAAAATCATTCAGAATGCAGATAGAACCTTATAATTCCAAGGTGACGATATGTTCCCCTGCTAAAAAAACAGCTTTAACCAGCCTAAGATAGTTGGCTGGTTTTATCTGGTCAACCAGCCTGGTTTTAGATGGGTTATGTCCATTTCCAGGCTGGTTTCCAGCCATTTCTAGCCTGGTCTTAGCTGGTCAGGCTGGAAGATGACCAGCTAAAACCAGCTTGACGAGTCAAACAACTTATAAAAAACATACCATAATGTAAATAAGTTATCATTTAATAGGAATGTCAATAACTTAATTATCTGGTCAACCAGCCTTGTTTTAGAGGGGTTATGTCCATTTCCAGGCTGGTTTCCAGCCATTTCCAGCCTGGTCTTAGCTGGTCAGGCTGGAAAATGACCAGCTTAAACCAGCTAAAACCAGCTTGACCAGCCAGATTTAAGCTGGACATAGCTGGTTTTGACTCGTCAAGCTGGTTTTAGCTGGTCATCTTCCAGCCTGACCAGCTAAGACCAGGCTGGAAATAGTTGGAAACCAGCCTGGAAATGGACAAAACCCCTCTAAAACCAGGCTGGTTGACCAGTTAAAACCAGCCAACTATCTTAGGCTGGTAAAAGCTGGATTTTTCAGCAGGGTCAACAATAAGAATAATAAATGTTTCTCGAAGTAATGAATCATATTAGATGTATTTCTGATGGATCATGTGACACTGAAGCCTGGAGTAATGATGCTGAAAATTCAGCAAATCCTCAAAGCTAATAACTAGATCTCATCTTGGGCTCCTGATTAGCAAATTCTTCCTCGATTCCCAAGGGATTGTTCATTTGGAAAGGTATTTTCCCAGGAACTCACTAATTGATAACTGAACAGTGTGTGGATGTATGTTTCTAGAGCATAAGTAAATTAATTGCTAGTCATTTTACAAAAATGAGAAGATCAAATTGTATTTCTACCCAACAACAGACAGAAAACACACCTTTAGCAATGCACGTCAAAGGTTTGTCTCTACTGAAAGTGTTCAGTTAATATTTTCTTCAGAATAGGCCAATTTACAGACACTAAGGGCTCTCTGCGCTGTACGCTTCTGGGGTAAAAGTGTGTTGCTCTGGAAACCGTCGTTAAGGGGCTGTACTGTATTTAGGAGGCAGAATATAACTGCCAAACTAATGAGCTCAAATTTTTGGAGGGAAACCAGATTTCAGGTGCAATTTGTAAACAAATGTTTATGTTGATAACTTAATAACTAGTCTTCTAGTAGATTCCGTTTATAGTTTTAAACTATTTGCATATTGCTACTGTATGTTAAAGTTGCCATGAATTCAAAATTTACTCCACAATACATTTATTTTATATGTATAAAACAGTACTTGTTATAATTGAGTATCTGTGCAATTAATTATTTAGTAAAAACCACATAAACTTGAATCAAATACCTTAACCTCCACCACTAGCCGTATTAGCCCCCATACCATAAGCTCAACCCTCTGACTTTACATCAGTGCCTGTTTAGCTCCACCCACTAATTTGGCACTACTTACTGTTTAGGTCCTCCCACTGATATTACAATACTGTGTTTAGCTCCAACCACAAATTCTGCAACACTGACTGTTTTATATCCACCCTCTGACCACACCACTGGCTGTTTAGCTCCACCCACTGATTCTACACCACTGCATTTTTAGCTCCACACACATTTTCTACATCACTGCCTGTTAAACTCCTCCCACCGATTCTAAATCACTGCCTGTTTAGCTCCTCTCACTGACTACATCTCGGCCTGTTTAGCTCCACCCACTGATTCTACATCATTGCCTGTTTAGCTCCACCCATTAATATTACATCACTGCCTGTTTAGCTCCACCCACAGATTCTACTTCACTGCCTGTTAAAATTATCGTACTGACTCTACATCAATAATTATCTGTTTAGCTCCTCCCACAGATTCTACGTCTTTGCCTGTTAAACTCCTCTAACTCTACATCACTGCCTGTTTATCTCCTCCTACTGACTCTACATCACTGCCTGTTTAGCTCCTCCCACATATTCTACA
>CAIGQZ010032222.1:5840575-5856349 GCA_903798205.1 Danio tinwini | reverse complement strand
TCTACATCACTGTCTGTTAAACTCCTCCCACTGACTCTACATCACTGTCTGTTTAACTCCCAGTGGCTCTACAGCTCTGCCTGTTTAGCTCCACCCACTGATTCTACATCACTGCCTGATTAGCTCCACCCACTGATTCTACATCACTGCCTGTTAGCTCCACCCACCAATTCTACATTACTGCCTGATTATCGACAGTGTTTTGAGTGTTTCTCGACAGCGTCATACCAGCCTGTAGCATTCGTTTTAAAGATGAAATGCAGCCATACGCTCCTCTGGCTACATAATTCACAATCTCCAGAAATGCATATAGGGCTTCGTTTTCAAAATGAGCCTATGTTGCAAATGTCACGTCTTACCTTCCTCATCATCACTCTGTGCTTTTGGAACAGATCTTTTGTGTCGCCGCTTTGAGGAATTAATCCCTGTCTCCAACTGCTCCTGGTTTTTCTTGGCGAACGTAGAAAAACACAAAATTAATGGCATGGCTAATCCTACAACCTGGCACGATGCCACACTCTGAAGCAACAACAACATTAAGAATTCATAGCGAATTAAAGGTTCGGAGCACAATGGCACCAAGCCAATACAGGTCAATGTTTTCTCTCGCTGCTAATTTAGTCATTATTAAAAAAATATATATATATATATATATATATATATATATATATATATATATATAGAGAGAGAGAGAGATAGATATATATATATATACAGTTGCAATCAGAATTATTCAACCCCCTGATTTATTAGCCCCCCTGTTTATTTTTTCCCCAATTTCTGTTTAACGGAGAGAAGATTTTTTCAACACATTTCTAAACATAATAGTTTTAATAACTCATCTCTAATAACTGATTTATTTTATCTTTGACATGATGACAGTAAATAATATTTGACTAGATATTTTTCAAGACACTTCTATACAGCTTAAAGTGACATTTAAAGGCTTAACTAGGTTAATTAGGTTAACTAGGCAGATTAGTGTAATTAGGCAAGTTATTGTATAACGATGGTTTGTTCTGTAGACTGTGGAAAAAATAAATAGCTTAAAGGGGTTAATAATTTTGACCTTAAAATGGGTTTTAAAAATTAAAAACTGCTTTTATTCTAGCCAAAATAAAACAACTAAGGCTTTCTCCAGAAGAAAAAAATATTATCAGACATACTGTGAAAATTTCCTTGTATATATAAACAACACTATTTTAATGGATGATGACTGTCGGGTGTACTATCGTACACCCGACAGGAGATCTTGGATATTGGTTTGTGCATTCCGGACAGTTTTATCAGCAATCTACGACTCATCCCAGAGATCGCCAGGACACCCGATGCTGAGCGCTCTGTCCGGCCGGGCAGAAGTGCTCGGAGACGGCGACGCGAACGTAAACAAAGGCGGGGGAAGCGCGGCGGGCTAAGAGCTAAGCTAAAGCTAACACCACACCGGCTCTCTTTACCCAGCATCTTCCTCGCCAATGTACGGTCCCTGGTGAACAAAATGGATGAGATTAGACTGCGCATCAACCACAGCAAAAGATTATGGAACTGTAATGTCATGATTTTCACAGAAACATGGCTAAACAGCGGGATACCAGACAATGCTGTATCTTTAACTGAGCATCAGACATTCCGAGCAGACAGAGCGGCGGATGACTCCGGTAAGACCCGAGGCGGAGGATTATGCATTTATATTAACAAAGCGTGGTGCACAAACTCTGTCATCGTTGGGAGACATTGCTCTGTTAACCTGGAATTTCTGATGGTCAAATGCAGACCGTTTTATCTGCCACGGGAGTTCACCTCCACCTTTATAATCGCTGCTTATATCCCACCCGATGCTGATGCAAAGCTTGCTATGAATGAACTTCATGCAGCCATCAGCAAACAACAGACTGCTCACCCGGAGGCTGCTTTTATTGTTGCGGGGGATTTTAATCACTCAAACTTAAAGACAGTGCTCCCCAAATTCCATCAAAACATTTTCTGTCACACACGGGGAAACAAGACTTTGGACCAGGTATACACAAACATGGCTGAAGCCTATGCTGTTACCCCCCTCCCCCACCTGGGTCAATCAGATCACCTTTCTTTGTTCCTCACCCCCCGATACTCACCCCTCATCAACCGTGTGAAGCCATCAGTGAGGACCATCAAAGTGTGGCCAGCGGGGGTAAACTCCACACTCCAGGACAGGTTTCAACACACAGACTGGAGTATGTTTGCTTCCCAGGCCACATGTGGCTCTCACACAGACATTAACAGCTACACTTCCTCTGTTCTGGAATACATCAACACCACCATTGACAGTGTAACAACCCAGAAACAGATCACCACATACCCAAATCAAAAGCCATGGATGAACAAGGAGGTGCGCCTCCTGCTGAAGGCACGCAACACTGCCTTCAGATCAGGGGATGCACAGGCCTACAGCACTTCCAGGGCTAATCTGAAGAGGGGCATCAAAAAGGCCAAGCACTGCTACAAGCTAAAGCTAGAGGAGCACTTTTCCAACTCTGATCCTCGGCGCATGTGGCAGGGCATACAGGCCATCAGCAACTACAAACCCAGCCATTCCACACCCACAGCCACAAATGTCTCCTTCCTGAACGAGCTTAATGACTTTTATGCCCGCTTTGAAAGAGACAATAATGAAACCTACATCAGGATCACTTCCTCAACCGACCACTCACCCATTACACTCACCTCCTCAGAAGTCTACACCGCACTGAGTCGGATCAATGTGCGTAAGGCTGCTGGACCAGACGGTATTCCTGGGCGTGTCCTCAAAGCATGTGCAGAACAGCTCGCTGGGGTATTCACAGACATTTTCAACCTGTCCCTTAACCTAGCAGCTGTGCCAACATGCTTTAAAACCACCTCTATTGTGCCAGTGCCGAAACACTCCAGCCCAACATGCCTGAATGACTACCGCCCGGTAGCACTCACACCCATCATCATGAAGTGCTTCGAGCGGTTGGTCCTGGCACATATGAAAGACTCTCTGCCATCCACACTGGACCCACATCAGTTTGCCTACCGTGGCAACAGGAGCACAGAAGATGCAGTCTCCATAGCACTGCACTCTGTACTCACACACCTGGACAATAAAAACACATACGCACGAATGCTGTTTGTTGACTTCAGCTCAGCATTCAACACTGTCATACCCTCTAAGTTAATGATCAAACTTAGAGACCTGGATATAGACACGTCTCTCTGTAACTGGGTTATGGACTTTCTGACTAACAGACCTCAGAATGTTAGATCAGACCACATTTGCTCCACCACCGTCACACTCAACACTGGTGTACCACAGGGCTGTGTGCTGAGCCCTTTCCTCTACTCCCTTTTCACCATCGACTGTAGGCCTGTGAACAGATCCAACGCCATCATCAAATTTGCAGATGACACCACAGTGATTGGTCTAATCAGCAACAATGATGAGACTGCCTACAGGGAGGAGATACAGCATCTGGCCACTTGGTGCACCAACAATAATCTGCTCCTTAACACCGACAAGACCAAGGAGCTCATTGTGGACTTCAGGAAGGGACGAACAGGCTCACATGATCCCATCTACATCAATGAGATGGCCGTCGAGCCTGTATCATCCTTCAAGTTCCTGGGGACCCACATCTCCAAGGACCTTTCCTGGACCACCAACACCTCCAGCCTGGTCAAGAAGGCTCACCAGCGCCTATTTTTCTTAAGGCAACTTAAGAAGAACCAGCTGTCATCAGCCGTCTTGGTGAACTTCTACCGCTGCACAATAGAAAGCATCCTGACAAACTGTGTCACAGTCTGGTATGGAAGCTGCTCTGTTGCGGAGCGTAAGGCACTGCAGCGGGTGGTGAAAACTGCCCAACGCATCACAGGGACCACTCTGCCAGCCATAGAGGACATCCAGAGGAAACACTGTCTGCGCCGAGCACGCAGTATTCTTAAAGATTCCTCTCACCCTGCTCACAGACTGTTTTCTCTCCTGCCTTCTGGCAGGCGCTTCAGGCTCCCCCGGACAAAAACCAGCAGACTAAAGAACAGCTTCTTCCCCAGAGCTGTCTCCCTCTTGAACTCTGCTCCCCACTGACTTTTTGCCCCCCTAATACACCCCACTCTCCTCTCCTCATAACTCAGACTCATCATAATCACTGCACTACTTAACATTTGCACATTTAAAAATTGCACATATTCATTGCACTGATTCATTTATTTGAACTGTACACACCTACTGCACATGTACATTTGTAAATTATGTACACATCCACTGTACATATACATTTGTAATTATGTTTATCTATCTGCACACTTCTGATTATTAATAGCAACCTGTACATTTATCCATCTATTGTAAATCTCTGTTCATAGCTTATACAACCTGTATATAATGTTCATAGTACATCCATTTGTAAATATCACCATAGTTTTTCTATAACTGCACTTTATAACTTATACCTGTATCCTGCACTTGCTGCTATTGCACTCCTGGTTAGACCTAAACTGCATTTCGTTTCCTTGTACTTGTACATGTGTGATGACAATAAAGTTGAATCTAATCTAATCTAAAAATGGCTTAGTGCTTTTAGTCATTATTATCTCTAATTAGAAAAGTTTCATTCTGCAATTATCTGAGATCTGACATAGCTGTAAACGTACACAAACATCCCTTAGTGGCTATAAAGAGAATTTTATATAACTATGCTTTTTTTCCTTGCCATATCTTGTTTCAGGAGAGAGACGGACTGTGGTGTCATGCATGAGAATCATCAATAAGACCATGACTCCAGTAAACGACAGCTTCTGTCAGCTGGAAAACAAACCATCGCCTCAGATCCGCCAGTGCAACATCCACCCCTGCCAGTACAGGTACCACATACATTCATTCATTCATTTTCTTTTCGGCTTAGTCCCTTTATTAATCTGGGGTTGCCACAGCGGAATGAACCGCCAGGTACCACATACAGTTGAAGTTAAATCTAAAGATATTAGCTAAAGATGATAACATCTTTTATGTGTTTTCCCCAATTTATGTTTAACAGAAAGATTTGTTCAACACATTTTTAAACATATTATTTTTAATAACTCATTTCTAATAACTGATTTCTTTTATCTTTGCCATGATGACAGTACATAATATTTGACTATTTACAGAATACTAGTATTCAGCTTAAAGTGACATTTAAAGGCATAACTAGGTTAATTAGGCAAGTCAAGGTAATTAGGCAAGCCATTGTATAATGATGGTTTGTTCTGTAGACAATTGGAAAAAAATATTGCTTAAAGGGGAAGTGAAGCACTCAGTCAAGTTTACATTATGTTGTACATTGGATTCCACTTTAATGAAAATATATTAAACAAACTTGATACATGTAACCATTTAGCAGAAAACAACATGTTTACTATAGTTTTTAGACCTAGTGCTCCGCTACCGTGGAATGCCGCTGTGATTGACGTCACGGGTTGGTTCTGTTCCCTCAGCTGTACAGAAGATACGGTGGAAGTAAAGCATTGAACACAGAGACTGCAAAGCCTAATTTAACCCAATGTGTGAGCTGGTGCAAATACAAGCATCAGATGTGTGTCTAATATAAAAATATATATTTATTCTATTTTTATTTTTCCCTATTTATTACCAATCATTTGATGTGCTTTGAAACACCTTATAGGCTAAGGGTCTTTTGCTTAAGATCCACCTTATTTTCCCTTTTAAATTTAAGGCTGTTGCGTAAAATAATAATTGCTTCGTCCTCTATGGTGATTCAATAATACATAATAATCTTTACACCATCTTAAAGACAAAGCCGCCAGTAACTTTCAGTTGTGGAGAGTTTTTGTCAAGTTTAAATGGTGTTCGTGCATGAAACGTTCGCATTTAGATGAATGCATATGTGTGTGTAAGAGAGACTTGGCGAAAGAGCACTCGCTTCACAGCTCCGTCGCTGTCGCAAGCGGCTGAGTTTCTTTTTTTTTTGTTTATTTCGGAGATAATACAATATATGAGTACAACAGAGAGACATAAAACTTTACAAATTACGTGTTAACTTTTGTGTTGTCATCGATCTAGATAAATAAGCTATAGGCTGCTGAAATAATTTAAAGAATTACAAATATCAAAGATTTAATAAAAACTAATTAAATAAATGAACCAATATGAAACAAACAAAAGCTGTAACAATTTAGGTATTTACGATACAGATAAATTAAACTATTTCAAGCCATTTTAAACTTTTATTTTACAAATCTGAAAAAAAGATTTTTGATTTTTTCAAAAAACTAAACAACGGAGGAGTTCTGAAATATTATTTATAAAGTATTTGGATACAATGATATTAATCAAATTGTGCAAACAGCATTTTTGGGTGAGCAAAACCATCAGAAACTACTTTACTTTATTGTCCACAATAGGGTTGGGTATTGTTTGGGGTTATTTCGATACCGGTGCTAAATCGATACTTTTAAAATGGTACCGGTGCCAAAATGGTGCCTGAACCGATACTTTTGAGCCACAAAATAATTTGACAACAAAAAAAATATTTTAATCATTATAATTGAATAATATAAATATATATTTATAACAAGTTTAAAGTAAACATCAATTCATATTTTATATATTTAAAATGAATTGCATTAATTTATTTCTTTTGATCATTTGTTTGTTAGCATGAATGCAAGATTTGCATTATGCTATTAACATTACATTAGCTTACTACTAACCTGTGGAAAGGCTGTCATCAAAATCAGGGAACACCTTTTTTCTGGGTTTGGGGCTTGTGACTGCTTTTACACGGACACCAGTGATCGAATGATTTGCCTTAATGTGAGTAAGACAATAATATGATTCAGGTGATGAGTTGCTTTTTGAATGTTACATTCATGATTCCCAGTTACATGTTATAGCACATAGCTCCATCAACGTCATTGCGTCACCATCCTATAAATGTTTCCTCCGCAGTTTAGTGTCTGTGGTCCTTTAAGATAATCAAAACTCACTGGTGGTAGACTCTTGATCAAAGTATTGTCTTAATCATATTAAAATCAGAGTATTGCTGTCCATGTAAAGGTACTCGCTGAAAGTGCCAGATGATGTCACAAGCTGTCAAAACAGTCCATTCCTCACCTTTAAGTTGATTCCATGAGCCCTCAAATTTCATAAATTTGACGTGTTTCCCCCCTTACACACAACTTTTGTAAAGCATCTGCTGCATGTTGGTGTGTCAGAATCCTTGCTTGTAAAATATAGCCATACTTTAGTATGCTTAGTTTAAGCAAATTAGATGACAGTGTCCTGAGTCGTGGCTGGGCGTGCTTCTGGTTTGCGACCTGCTTTATGTTTTTGTCCCAGCATCAGTGGCACCGGAATTTTTGCAGAAGAATATCTATCCGAGTTGAATTTAAAGCTGAGCTAAAATCTATAAATAGAATCCTAACATAATTTGTAGTCTATTGGATATGTTCAGCAGCAAAATCACACAAAGTTATTACAGAGTAATCGGTGCCCCTCTATCCCCTGTAAGCAAACTGAGGGGGTCCAAATCTTTGACCACTTTGTTCCAGATGTGCCTTGATAATACTCTTTCCATACATTTACCCAAATAGATGTAAAAGCTATTGGTCTAAAATCTTTTAATTGATTTGCATTAGATATTGTAGGTCAGGGGTGCTCAACCCTATTCCTGGAGATCGACCTTCCTGCAGTTTTCAGTTGCAGCCCATATCAAACACACCTGCCTGTAATTATCAAGCGCTCCTCAGGTTCTAATTAATTGGGTTCAGGTGTGTTTGATCAGGGTTGGAGCTGAAATCTGCAGGAAGGTTGATCGCCAGGAACAGGGTTGGTCACCCATGTTGTAGGTACTTGGACAATTTTTGTTTCCTTCCATAAATTTGGAACCACCTTGCTGTTTAACGAAAGCTGAAACACGGGTGAATACACTAGATAGTTGAAAAGCGTCTAAAGTATCTAAACTACTTTCCCTTCTGTCATCCAGTCCTGCATTGCTTTAAAAACGGATTGGGAAAAACCGCACGTAAAAAAATGTGTTCCATTTCCTCAAACAAATGTTAATGTTTTATATGACGTGGTAAAATTTAAAAATATATATTAAATGTAGAGCTTTATCAGAAGGATGTTTAATATTTTAAATCGTAATTGAGCTTTGGTGAGAATCAGTCTAGATATGCCATTCTGCCAAAAAGAGGATGTTATAAAAAACATTTTATACAGAGTTAATAACAGATATATTCTGTGGTTTTATATTATAGATGGTGTGCTGGGTCATCCTTCCGTTAGTGGCGACACCACTCAATGTGCGATGCCAACAGTCGGTCGGCGAGGTACCGACAGTAAAAGCCTATGCGTATAGACATATAATGTAATGCTGTACAGCACTGATCATCAACTGAATCAAAATTGATCATCTAAAATTGTGAGGATCGAAAAGAAAATAGTGGTCCACACTATTAAAGCAACTAAAAATAACAACAATTGAGTCTCTTGTCAGAATAACCACCATTTATGACTATAAGGCTACACTTCGAAATGAGGACAGACTCAGACAGATACTATGCTGTGTTAAGCATTTATTGTTTCAAACAGGTTTTAGCGTAAGTGAAGACCGGGTGGGGTGTAGGCGGAGTGCCCACGATGTGTGTGTGATGAAGAGCAAAGAGGGATGCGGTGGAGAGAGGTGCGCGACGTATTTGAGGAGCAGGAGGAAGACGCGCGATTTCCAGGAAATTATCATTCATTTGCGGGCATCCGGGAGTCTCTGTGCGTTTGCGGGAGACTCACAGAACTTCCGGGAGACATTGGAGGCTGCCTTAGGACTACAAAATGGAGGAAAAACAATCTGGCACAACTTAAATTAGCATGGTAAATAAATAACCCGGTACCAGAACAAAACAGGTCACAAATAATCTTCGCACATCAAATGAAACGTTAAGTGGGCTTGAATTTAAATCTCAATGCTAAAACAGTGCTTAATCAATGGCTAAAGTTTCATTTCCCCTTGTTGACTTAGCCTAATTGAGTTAAGGCAAAATATCTATCACTCCTAGTGGTCGACGGTGGTATAGGTGATGGGAGCCTGAATCAAATGCCTTCAGTTTTGTAATGAAATTGAAAAAGTATAAACATTAAACATAATGTAAAGCCAAAATGAGATTTTTATTTGATTTTCTTCTTGAGGGTCCGGCCCCCAAGGAGACTGTCTAGTAAAACTCTGGCCCTCTGACAAATATATAATGTGTCATTTGCTTGTTTCGGTTGTCTCAATTTAATCGTTTCTTTATGCCTGATTCCCGCTGAACTGGGCGGGTTGTGTGATGTTTAATACATGGTGCATTCTGGGGGCGGGGTTTGCGTGCTGCGCTGCAAGTTATTGGTCTGACAGTGGAAAAGTGGCATGATTTCGGCCTCACTGCTCAACCCTCTGAGTGATTGGCCCGGCCCAATAAAAACCCTGGCTTGAACTGGCCCGACAGTGGTAATGCAGCTATTGTGTAAATTCGGCCTGAGGCATTTATATTAATTCAATTTTCAATTCATCTTTATTTCTCTAGCGCTTTTACAATGTAGATTGTATCAAAGCAGCTTAATGTAGAAGTTGTAGTAAATTGAAACTGTGTCAGTCCATGTTTACAGTTTTATTAATGATCCCATGTGGATCCTCAGGGTTGTTGATTTTTTATTTTTTTTACTCTGATTGGCCAGTTATACTGTAGACCAATGAGGAGCAAGCAACGAGTCTGAAGTGGCCAATCAGATATATTAACAACCAATAACATATCACCGGGATCTTACACACATAGGATTTACATGAGAGCAAGAAAACAATAGTGTTTGAAGCTCAGAATATGTCAGTTCCATGTGCTGAATCCTTATTATTCAGCTATGCCTATGTAAATCCAGATTTTCATTATATGGTACATCTAAATTAAACTCAAAATACACAATTGACATTCACTGGTACATTTTTATTATTGGCATTAATTACACAAAAGTGAAAATTCTGTCAGTATTTACTTTCCGTTTGTCCCAAGCCTTTATGTGAAAATTGGTAGCCATTGACCTGTATAGTATTTTATTTCCTACTATGAATTATTCGGTTGAAGTCATATATGTCCATTTCCATGAATATATTTTGATCATTAGACATAACTCAAGTCCTTCAATCTAATGTACATCTGGGAAATTGTTTTCACTCCACCAGGTCAGGTCACATAGAAAAGTAATTTTATAACAGCACAACGGCTTTATTGCTAGTAAGAATGAAAACATGAATGCTTCCTGTAGGTTTCCAGATGTTTGCCTGTCATCTCTAATGCCGTTGTTTAAGCAGTTAATAAAGATGGCTTTATTTTTATTCTCTGTCTCATCTGTTAAGATTTTCCCGCAAGCTCATTTCCTGACTGCTTATCTGAGAAAAAGAGATAATCATCTGTTATGTTCTGTCATATTGTAAACTGATGATTAAAACATCCAGATTTCATTATGGTTCCTGATGAAATTATTTGGTAAATTTGTAGCATATGATGTCAGCTGTGGTTTTTGGTCAGGTTGCAGATGAAGAAGAACACCTTCATATGTTGAATCTAAGGAGCTGTTTTAGTGTAGACGTGTAAGAAAGAGCCTTCGGATCTCTTTTACAACAAAACTGAATGCTAACAAACTGATTAATACTGTAAAAAAGAAAAAAATGTGGACTCAACCTAAAATTTTAAGGCAACAAACTTCAAAAACTTCATTTTTAAGTTGACTCAGGGCTGATTTATACTTCTGCGTCCAGCGCATGCGTACGCTCCAGCGCAGCCTACGCATTGTCGCATAGCCCTCGCCGTGGCTGTCGGCAACACTGACGCGTACCTCTCAAAAAATTTAACCACACGTTGCAAAGATGCATAGTGCAAGCTCTGTGATTGGTCAGCTTGGTAGCGAGTGTTTACAAGTGTGGGGTCACGTGAAGGAGCTCTAAATGGAAACTGTTGTTTTGTGTTTACCTTACGATTAAAGTTGTCGCATGTCCGCCGATTTCTGCGTTAAAATGAGCGAGTTTAAGCCACTGGTATGTAGTGTTCGGAAAAAACAAAGCATCCATGAAGTAACTCGGCACAGAGAAACATAAACACCTACTGCCAGCTAGCTAGCATTTCAGAAGTGTTATTGCAGAGCATTACAAACTAAAATAAATACATGGCTACTCGCATTGCATGCGCTGTGGGTCACGCCGATCACTCGACGCAGAAGTATAAACCAGGCTTCAACCTTTAACCCAATTACTTCAGTTGACTCGATTTAAGTACTCAAATGTCCTAAAGTTTGTTGCCTAAAATTTTAAGTTGAGTCAACTGTTTTTTTTTTACAGTGAGTCCCTGTTATGTTTTTTTAAAGCCACACTGCAAAAATGCTTTCAGATTTGGAGCTTTTGTCTTATTTCTAGTATAAATATCTAAAAATTATTTAATCAAGAAGCTTTTCCTTAAAACAAGGAAAATGATCTGCCAATGGGGTAAGATAAATAACCTAAATTCAAAGCGAAAACAAGATTACTTTGTTTACCACATTTTTAGACTATTTTGCTTGTTTTATTGAAAAACTCACTTGATTTTGCATATATTTTTTCTGCATTTTGCAGCGTACCCTAGAGTTCAACAGTTTTACCAGTTTTGAATCCATTCAGACAGTCTCCAGTTCTGGCGGAAGCACTTTTAGCTTAGCATAAATCATTGAATCGGATTAGACCGTTAGCATCTTGCTCGAAAATTAGTTTTGATGGCTAGGAACTATAGAGTGGAGGAACTTTGACGTCAGAAACCCGGAAGCAAGTTAGCATTTTAGCAGTTCCGGTTCCCTCGTACCAAAGTCAATAGGTACCTATCATACACGCAGCGACATTTGTTGCTATTTTCAGACCAGTGCAACTGTAATTTTCACGTTTTGCACCAGGCTGTTTAAATACCAAATCCATTTGCATTACGTTGTGGACTTATAAGTGTGCTGGTCTATAAAGGAGGTGTGTTGAGGCGTATTGTTGGCACATTGCTATTAGTTATGCGCCTATGCAGGTCCAAATGCTTACACATTGCTTTATACACATTTAATGTACAGCAATACACAAATATATTTACATATGAAAACAATAAAAAAATAAAATGTTACAAAAATTATTATTTTCTACATAAACATATACAACCACTGCCTTCATGCCTTCTTCATCTCTGGGGGCTTTTTCAGTTTATTCATGACAATCTGCATTTGTATAATTTTTTTTATTATCAGCAGTTTTATTTATTATACGCATATTTATATTTGTTTTAATAAAACAAAAGCTTAGATTTGTCCACCTGTCGGGTTTTGGAGACGTCTGCATCACCATCAACTCCATTTTTTTCACTACACTTCGTTATTATTGGTCTTTTATTCGTTTGCTGGAAATTAGAACTGAATTTAGAAATAGTTTTAAAACAAATCTTTACTCTTAACAAACAAAATTAAATATGTAGGCTAATGGATGTCCTCAGTGGAGTGAGTTTCCACCGTTTCCTTATCCATGAAAGTGAAGGAGTAAAGAGTAAATGTAAAGTAAAGAGAAAGAGGTTGAATCGAGGAGGCTCGTTCTTATTCTCGCACTGCAGATGCTGTGTTTAAACTGATTTTGAAGAAGATTTTAAGATTTTATTCTATAAGGGTCAAACATGCCAGTGGGTAAAAATACTTTGTGGTATGTCTGTGTGTAAGAGGAGAATCCTGCACAGGAGCAACACTATGAAATAACTGATTCTGAGCTGACTGATTTTGAATTTGTAAAGTACTGATTTTATATGTTAAATAAGCATATGAAGTTATATGTGTGAGAAGTATTCAGGAGAGTAACATATAATGAGGTTATTATGCTATCATGACAATGTATGTAACCACTTAGTTCTTTTGCATAAGTTGCATCTATGAAGGTCATCTCTGTTGTCAAAAGAGTTGCTTACGTTGACGTGAGCTATTGGGCTGAGGGCCAAATATAACAGGAAGACCATCATCTCCAATGATGGTCAGACGTTTAAAAGAAACACCAAGGGGTGTGTCAAAGAACCTTTATAAATTGTATTTTAAAAGTACAGAGACTAGAGAAAGTGGGGAGAAAGGAAAGGAAATTGTCCAGGAGAGACTTCAGAATGCTCTGTGAGGTCTGCTCTGCACTTTCTCAGGCTTTATTATGTAAGAATAAAGTCTATATTTCTAATATCCAAAAACCTGCAGTCTGATAGTGCCTCATTGATGAGAAGGTTGTCAATACCGACAAATGACAATCAACGTGGAACACGATAAATGGCCCCAAAGTGGGACTCGGCAATACGACAATTTCTCGCTAGTGAAGTGTTCAGTTTTTCCACTTACAAAGTCTGCCATCTAAACAGCAATTGTGACATGGTGCGACGCAACTGACTCTTAAAGGGAATTGGAGATGAGACTATGATTGGTTTAATGCACGTTATTTTCAAAACACAACCATAATTAAGAGAGTAAGTACACCCTGTTTGACTTTGCGCCAGAGCATATTTTTTCTGTCCTTAAAATAGAAAGAGTGGATTCGGACATGTCCTTAATGCTTTTGCACCATGCACTTTAGACTTTGCGCTTAGATCGTTAAAATAGAGCCCAAAGGGTTTTTTGAATGGGGTTTGTGGCAAAATCAGGATACTTTAGAATTTTTTAAATTGGTTACTTTTCTTTAAAAAGGCGGTTGCTAGCAAGTTGCTAAATGAAACTTCAGGCGATGTCAGAGACATCATCGAGCTGAACTGTCTAAAACGCATAGCCCACTTTAAATTAACAGCTTGCGTTTTGTCTGTTATTTGATTAAGTATTTCCATAAATAGTATTTTATAGTTGATAGTATTTTTCTAATTGGGCATTCATATTGCATGTAGATAATGCCTTCACTTGTAGAGACCGTCATGACAGATTTATTTGTTGATCATTTATTTACTCCATCAAAGGTCCTTGATTATTATGCCACAATTAAACTATAGTTCCTAGCTAATATGGCTAGGAACTGTACTTTAGTACACAATATGACTATAGATAAGTCAAGCTTTAAAAAGGAAAATTTTTAAACTCATTTTTGAGGTCATTTTTTATGCTAATGGTCTAATCCAATTCAATGATCTATGCTAAGCTTAGCTAAAAGTGCTCCCACCAAACCCAAAGATTGGCTGAATGGATTAAAAAAATGGTAAAACACAACTGTTAAACTCTAGGGGAGTTGTAAAATGAGCCAATTTATAAAAACAAAAAGGAGAAAATAGCATAATATGGCACAATATTCCGACAAAACACTCTTTTCTACTTCTCTCAGTGTGAATAAAATGTTGATAAAATTGACATCTCACTCAGTAAAATGCGCTCATTTACTAAATGAATTGCTTTTATGCTTTATTTCAACAAGGATGTATTTAAATACTCACAAGTGACAGAGAAGATGGTACAATGTAGAAAAACGTTCAGTTCTATATGAATACTGTTGTTTTGAACATTAAAACATAATTAAACCTTTTGGTCATTTTTGAGTGAGATGCTAATGGTCTAATAAGATTCAATGATCTATGCTAAGCTAAGCTAAAAGTGCTCCCTCCAGACCCAAAAATTGCCTGAATGGATAAAAAAATGGTAAAACACAACTGTTAAACTCTAGGTGAACTGTGAAATGAGCCAAAAACAAAATTGAGAAAATAGCATAATATGGTACAATATTCAGACAAAACTCTCTTTTCTACTTCTACATCTCTCTAAATAAAATGTGCTCATTTATTAAATTAGTTATATAAAATGTGGGCTTTAAGTCAGCAAGGATATATTAAAATCCTCACAAGTGACAGGGAAGCAATATAACAAAACATTTCAGTTCTATATAAATGCCATTGTTTTAAACATTAAAAACATAATTTAATTAGTTGGTCCTTTTTTGAGCAAGATGCTAATGGTCTAATCCGATTCAATGATCTATGCTAAGCTAAGCTAAAAGTTCTCCCACCCGGCCCAAAGATTAGCTGAATGAATTAAAAATGCTAAAAGCAATGGCTTAACTTTATGGCACTAACTAACTCACTAAAATAAGCATATTTCCAAACTAAATTTAGAAAATAGCATAATATGACATAATAAAACTGTCCATTCTACTTCTTTTTCTCTTTCTCTCAGGTGGGTGACTGGCGATTGGACACAGTGTTCATTAACCTGTGGTAAAGGCTTGCAGCGGAGGGAAGTCGGCTGTGTTTACCAACTGCAAAATGGCACATATATTCCCACCAGAGACCTGTACTGTCTGAGCTCCAAGCCGGCCAGCGTTCAGCACTGCGAGGGACGTCACTGCCTCACCGTGTGGGAGGCATCCGAATGGTCCCAGGTCTGAGCTTAAGTCAGCAGGAGTTATTTAAAGCTCACGGATAGCTGCGTTTTGCTCTTGCTATCATGAAATATTAGAGCCTAAACATTCTTTAAAATAACTGCATGTCAGAGCACAATAGTACTGAACAGAAGAGTCAGAGTAGCATATTTATCATTAATCAAACTAAAAGATTGTACAGTATATGAATCTTTTCAGTGCTGTCGTTATTTATATGTTACAATGAGTGTTTATTAGGAAACCGAAATGATTACATGTTATATATTGTATATTTAGTATAGTTTGTGCCATGAATATAGCCAATGCTGCTGGTGTGGCATTAAAAGATAAATAAATAAATAAATAAATAAATAAATAAATAAATAAATAAATAAATAAATAAATA
>CAIGQZ010032222.1:5813774-5833088 GCA_903798205.1 Danio tinwini | reverse complement strand
ATATATATATATATATATATATATATATATATATATATATATATATACTCACCAAACACTTTATTAGGTACACCTTACTAGTACCAGGTTGGACTCTCTTTTGAACTGCCTTCTTGGCATAGATTCAACAAGGTACTGGAAAAATATCTCAGAGATTTTGGTCCGTATTGACATGATAGCATCTCGCAGTTGCTGCAGATTTGTCGGTTCTACATCCACGATGCGAATCTCCTGTTCCACTACATTTAGATTTGGTGACTGTGGAGGCCATTTGAGTACAGTGAACTCATTATCATGTTCAAGAAACCAGTCTGAGATGATTTGCGCTTTATGACATGGCGTGTTATCTTGCTGGAAATAGCCATTAGAAGATGGGTACACTGATCACAAAGTGTGCCAAGAAATTATCTCCCACACCATTACACCACCACCACCAGCCTAAACCGTTGTTACAAGGCAGGATAGATGCATGCTTTTATGTTGTGGATGCCAAATTCTGACCCTATCATCTGAATGTCGCAGCAAAAATTGAAACTCATCAGACCAGGCAACGTTTTTCCAATCTTCTATTGTCCAATTTTGGTGAGTCTGTGTGAATTGTAGCCTCTCTTTCCTGTTCTTAGCCGACTGGAGTGGCACCCAGTGTGGTCTTCTGCTGCTGTAGCCCATCCGCCTCAAGGTTGGATGTGTTGTGTGTTCAGAGATGCTCTTCTGCAGACCTCAGTTTTGACGAGTGGTTATTTGAGTTACTGTTGCCTTTCTATTAGCTGAAACCAGTCTGGCCATTCTCCTCTGACATCTGGCATTAACAAGGCATTTCCACCCACAGAACTGCAGCTCACTGGATATTTTCTCTTTTTCAGACCATTCTATGTAAACTCTAGATATGGTTGTGCATGAAAACCCCAGTAGATTAGCAATACTCAGAGACCAGTTTATCTGGCACCAACAACCATGCCACATTCAAATTCACTTAAATCACCTTTCTTCCCCATTCTGATGCTAGATTTAAACTGCAGTAGATTGTCTTGACCATGTCTTCATGCCTAAATGCATTGAGTTGCTGCCATGTGATTGGCTGATTCGAAACTTGCGTTAACAAGCAGTTGGACAGGTGTACCTAATAAAGTGGCCGGTGAGGTTATATACATAGCCTATAATCTAATGGTTTCTGACTTATCAGTAGCATTTTTTTAAAACTTCTCAAACTAACCATTTCTTTTGTTATGTCAAATTTTACACAACAATATAACTTAAAAGTATACAGAATATGTATTTATTTATTCTTTTTTATTAATAAAATATAATATTAATATTAATAATTTCCTCACCATTTACAAACACTCAAGTGCTTCTAAACATTGGTAAAAGAAGAAGCCACTGACATCCATAGTAGCAACAAATAATTATAATGAAGTCAACAGCATTCTTCAGAATATCTTCATTTGTGTTCAACAGAAGAAAGAAACTCAGGTTTGAAATGAAGGATCAGTAAATAATCTTTTTTTTTTGAGGAGGAGGAGATTAAATATCACTTTCAAATCATCCACTCATTCATTATTATTTCAGAAGCTTCATATTCATGCCTAATTTTTGTATTTTTTAAAGAAAGCTAATATTATAATTATGCCAAAAATACAGTCAGTTGAGCTCCACTTGTGCTGAACCTGTAATATATAATCTTCTGCACAACATTACCATGACGCATGACTGACTCAGATGAAAACAGACAGGCAAACAGCATGTGTCCCGAGATCTTCAGCTGATCTAGGGTTTTGTTGCATTGTCGACCATGATACATGTGTGCTGTCAGTGCTTACCTTGCTTTGGCCCCAGTGGAGCTGACTGCTGCGGCCCGGGGTCCACATCTCGCTGTACAGCACCATCTGTCTCATCCTCTCTTTCTCCTGAGCTTTGTGTTCATCAGTAATGAGCTCAGGCCACCTTACTGCCGACACACCGTAATCATAGTGCTGCAGTGTGTGCTTCACAGCATAGGGAAGAGGTGAACTTTTGAGATATTTGTCAATAAGGTTTTACCAATATGATAACACAGCATCATCAATATGAAATACTGTTGTTTACACCAGAAGATACAGTTTTGTAGGCTACGTTTACACTGTGAGACTTAGTGCTTAAAGTGCAAATTAAATCCAAATTGACCATAATGATTTTGTTAGCTCACATTGCTAGTTTTGTGGTGAACAATTCGTCTGTGCATGTCAAAACAAATTGTTTGCTCTTGTAATCTAAAATTTTAATCTAAAAAAATGCACTTCCTGTTTGTTTTCAGTTTAAATTGTTAGATTAGGTCTGTCTGAGGTATTGAGCGTGGCTAACACTCTTAACCCCCCACCCCTCCCCCAACTGTCAGTGTTGACAACAAACATAAATGTGGGGAGAAGAAGTCTGTATAACTCTCCCCAAACCTTTTTCCAGATCTTTCTGAATGAAATGGCTACTTTACTACATCCTATCAGCTTGCAGTAGACAAAAACAAGCCACGCCCACTGTTTTCTCATTTAATATTCCATTTCTCTAAGAACGGCATCACAATATGAAATGAAAATGGTCGCAGCTTCCGGTTCATGCAGACTTTTGTTATCGCCAGCTGGAGATTTCTTCCGGTATTCCTAATGAACTACAACTCCCAGAACTCTTTGCACCCATCAGCTCCTGCAACAGCTGACAATAATCCGGACATTCACACACAGACACAGCTGTAGCTTGTTTTCACTGATTACATGGACTGATTAGTAGGACCATAAAGGCACGATTCACATTGCAGAGCCTTGTTTCTTCCACGAACATTACAAAGCTTTTTCCTTGTGTGTTTTTGCTGTGTTTTGATTTTTGCCTTGTCACCATTTTGATTCTTTGCCACCTAGGCTGACCTTTCGCCTGTATTTTTGACTGTTTATTGAATTACCTTTATGCTCTGGTTTTGCTCCTGTTTTTTTACCATTGCCTTTTATGACCTTTCCTTTAATTAACTGCATGTGGATCCGCTTGTCTGTTGTCAGCATCTGCTGCGTAACACAGACTTAAAATCAGATATTATTTTTCTCATATTAGATTTTTTTTTTTGCATAGCTGTGCACATTGTTGTATTAACACTTGACACTTTAACTGTCATCCCAATTTTATGAACATAAACATGAAAATGAGATATGTTCAATTTAAACGATTGGCAGTCTTCAACGCTTTGGTGCACAGATTTAAGCTCTCATTTTAAAGAAGACAGTTCTTGTAGCTTAAAAAGTTCAAAAGGTTGTGTCATTAAGTTTTTCAAAATAATAAAACAATACAATCACATAAAATATGTATATGTTTAAAAATAGCAGCACAATAAAAGTGAATAAATGATGCCATTAGATTTTGTTTAAATGGATATTGCTGTTCCCACAGGAGTCAGTGTGTATTTTACAAGCTATAAATGGTTTGATTGGTACTAGTACTAATGTGTGTTTACATACTTCTAAGACCTGAAAAAAATGTTATGTTATTGAAAACACTGAAAAAATTAAATCAAAGGGTTCTTAATTAATTGAAGGTTCAAAATAACAGTAATACTTGGTCGTAATTGCAACTCTCTGAGAAGTTTGTTATTGTAATACATATGTATATGGTTTCCCAGAGATGGGTTGCAGCTGAAAGGGCATCCGCTGCATAAAACATATGCTGTATAAGTTGGCGGTCCATTCCGCTGTGGCAACCCCAGATTTATAAAGGGACTAAGCCGAAAAAAAAATTTCTGAATAAATATGTATATGGCATTGTTGATGTGTTTGGTCTTAAATCTTCTACGTTGCTGCCGCTACTTTAATTGTTATGGCAGAGCAAATACCAAGACTTGCTGCTGCTTGTATATTCAAACATGCAGTCTGAAATTGTAACACACTGCTCCTGAAAACATAATATATGGACCTTATTCTTCACATACGAGCAAGATATTTTTGACTCGAGACTAGGTCTCATTCACCTCCATTGATTTTTAGAAGAAAAAAACAGCTTGTAGCTTATTTGCTCCTACACTACTTCGATCCCAGTTGTAAGAGCAATAAATAATAGCTTTACTTCTAGTTGATCATTTGGAAAAGTGGCAGAAGGTGGATTTTTCTGATAAATCATCTGTTGAGCTGCATTCCAATCATCACAAATACTGCAGAAGACCTACTGGAACCCGCATAGACCCAAGATTCTCACAAAATCAAGTCATATATGTATATGGCATTGTTGATGTGTTTGGTCTTGGTGGAATAAATCTGCTATGCTGCTGCTGCTGCTTTGATTATTATGACAGAGCAAATGCAGAGACTTGCTGCTGCCTGTACATTCAAACATGCAGCATGAAATTATAACAAACTGCTCCTGAAAACATAATATATGGACCTTATTCTTCACGTACAAGCGGGATCTTTTTGACTCAAGATTTTATGTCTTATTCACCTCCATTAATTTTTTGAACAAAAAAACAACTTGTAGCTTATTTGCTCCTACACTACCTACACTACTTCAATCCCAGTTATAAGAGCAACAAATAAAAACTTGACTTCTAGTTGATCATTTGGAAAAGTGGCAGAAGGTAGATTTTTCTGATAAATCATCTGTTGAACTGCATCCCAATCATCACAAATACTGCAGAAGACCTGCTGGAACCCGCATGGACCCAAGATTCTCACAGAAATCGGTCATATATGTATATGGCATTGTTGATGTGTTTGGTCTTGGTGGAATAAATCTGCTACGCTGCTGCTGCTTTGATTTATTATGACAGAGCAAATGCAGAGACTTGCTACTGCCTGTCTATTCAAACATGCAGTCTGAAATTACACACTGCTTCTACCAACATAGTATATGGACCTTATTCTTCACATATGAGCGGAATCTTTTTGACTCAAGACTTTGTCTTATTCACCTCCATTGATTTTTAGAACAAATAACAGCTTGTTGTGCTGCTTGATCTTGCAAACTGATCTTTTCTTATTATATTATTCAACTTTTTTATATGTATAGTCATGAAAACAGTCCTTCATAGAGCAATAAGTTTGGCCATTTTCTGCCGTTTAATGTCCCAGTCATTTCTCCCTTTGGCAACTGAATCAGAAGTTCTAAAACAGTTGAAAAAAAAGCATACACTTCCACATCACATAATAAGGTCAATAAATAACCAGCCTGTGCAGACAAAGAGTTTCATGACAGAACTTTGTACTTAAGTTTTTAATCATTTTGTACACATTTTCAAAACTTTTCCAACATTCTTAATGTCTTTACAGTCACTTTTGATCAATTTAATGCTTTTTGTTGAATTGACGTATTCATTTTGAATGGCAGTTGAATGGCAGATTATTACCTTCTCCTCTATGGATGACTTTCAAGTCTCCACTGTTAATTAGAGCATCAGGAGTTCCTGCTCAGGGTTTATATTTCCGTCTGAGCTTCATCTTACCCTTAGCGGCCACAGATGTTGAAGTCGTCTGTGATGATGAAGCTCTCGAGACGTTTGAAGGTTGTGGATGATGTTTCAGACTGAGGCCTGCGGTCGGACCCCTTGGTTAGATTGATCATTGGTGAAGGGTTGATTCCAACTGCAGTCTTAAAGGTTGCACATTATTACTCTTTTCATAAAATATACTGTCAATCTCTGGCAACCCATGCATGTCTGCAAAGTTTCATCTTGAAATACCCCACAGATCTTGCCTCTACACTGCCTGACAAAAGTCTTGTCATTGATCCTAGTTGTGAGAGCAACAAATAATAACTTGGCTTTTAGTTGATCATTTGGAAAAGTGGCAGAAGGTCAATATTTCCCTTGAATCATCTGTTGAGCTGCATCTCAATCATCACAAATACGGCAGAAGACCTACTGGAACCCGCATGGACCCAAGATTCTCAAAGAAATCAGTCAAGTTTGGTAAATGAAAAATCATGGTTTGGGGTTACATTCAGTATGGGGCGAATGAGAGATCTGCAGAGTGAATGGCAACATCAACAGCCTGAGGTATCAAGACATTTGTGCTGCCCATTACATTACAAACCACAGGAGAGGGCAAATTCTTCAGCAGGATAGCGCTTCTTCTCATACTTCAGCCTCCACATCAAAGTTCCTGGAAGCAAAGAAGGTCAAGGTGCTCCAGGATTGGCCAGCAGTTGGGTTCGGATCTTTTGATTGATTGTCGATACGGTACATCACTAAATATGGAGTTCCAGTTCATGGGACAGATCAGGACGTGAAGATGGTGATCACTGACAGATGGAGATTCAGCTGCAGGGAATAAAGGGTTATTCCCTTTATTAGGCCACCCTAAGGCTGTGTTTGTTCCTGTCATTTTTCTGATGATTAATACAATAACCTATGCTGCAACGTAGGATTTGGCGGTCGTTTGCTATTGAAGAAGCAGCAGAGACTACTATGTATGGGATTTGTCAGACTTTAACAGGGACTTTGTCAGTAACTTTTACAGTTCATATGGACCAGTTTCTTCTTCCTCCAGATCATAACATGTAAGTGTCTTTAAAATTGTTGCCTCGTTTTATGTAGTTTGCATAATATGTGTTTAATTGTGTGTTATAAGTTGTAATCGCCCCGCACGGCTTGTAATCACGTATCTATTATAGATCAGTGCTTGTACTGTTAAATCTGTATGGGGCTGTTCACATATCACATCCAAAACCACGTTAAAAACAGGACGTGAGATTCTTCCATTACTGATTTAAATACGTTTCTAAACTGGCAATCCTCTGCTGTTTGTTGCTATGGCTGCCATCAGCTGTTCCCCACTCACGCGGCGTGGTCAATTTTCTAAATAGTTCAGCTTTTGCCACTGTGTGGATTAATACTGAATGTGTGTCATTGTAATAACTTGTGGTCCTATCAGCGCAGATTAGCTTCGCGCTAAGGTGTGTTTGGGAACAAATAAATCGCTGAACGAATAGGTAAAAATAAATAATTATTAGGTAAAAAAAAAAAACATATTATAAGACAATGAAAGTGTTTTTTGATCTTGCATGCATATCAGCATGTTGTTGGAGATCCCCAAAACCAAAATATGACCTTTTATAATGCAAAATTGTCTAACCAAGCTTACTTTCCTAATTAAATAATTATAAATTAAGGCATGATCATATTATATTTTGGTAAAATAAGCATAATCTAGAGGCCTTTGCCTTTTATTTAAGCCACTTCTGATACCAAATGATCAACTAAAAGTCAAGTTATTATTTAATGTTCCTAAAACCTATGTTTTAAATGTTACTTATGTTACATTTTGTGTCCATTTAAATGCAAATGAGCTGCTTTATTATTATTATTATTATTATTATTATTATTATTATTATTATTATTATTATTATTATTATTATTATTATTATTATTATTATTAATGATTATTAAATATTACATAGCAGAACTCACACTAGTTTTTATTAATATATAATAAAATACAATTAGTGAAGTGGTATGAGCCACCACAGACAACAAAATCGTCACTTGCTGATAAACCGCCACTAAATTTCAAAAAGAAAAATGTCACTTTGAAGATTTGCCCTGCAGTAAATGTGTCTTTTGTAGTTTATCAGTTCCTAGAAGTAGATGGTAAACTTGTTTCTATGGCCTGTTGTGGTTTACTGCTGTGTTTTATACGCGTCCAGAGGCTTCACTGTACAAGGCTCTGCAACATTTGTTTGTGAAGTCGGCTGTAGCATTTTTGAGAGGAAAATCGATTGTCCCATTAGTGAGATGTTGGTGCAGAACGCGTGGGATATTTTTGCGCGTGTCGTTTATTTATGTAAAGAGCAGATGTTTCCTCTCTAGACCTGCGTCTCATTTTTGTCTGAAGTGAAAAGAGGAGCTGTCCACACATTTAGTCTGCATTTACTAAATAATTCTCATTTTTTCATTAAAAAAAATTGTAATTCATTAATTTTCCTTTGGCTTAGTCTCTATATCAGAGGTCGCCACAGCGGAATGAACCGCCAACTATTCCAGCAACCTTTTTGCTATGAGGCAACAGTCCTAACCACTGAGCCATCGCGCCTCCCCTCAAAGTTTTTATTATCTAATATTAATATATTTTTAGCCTTATTTTAGTTTATGAAAGCAATTTTTTATCATTTTAGTTTGAAGAATGCAATTATTTCAATACATTTAGTGTTTTTTTTTTTCCTGATTTAATTTTAATATTTGTGTAAGTAATTAGTTGTTATTACTTATGTAATTCATTTTAATTTAGTTTCATTTCTTTTTTATGTTTAATTTTATGGGCTCTATTTTAACAATCTAGGTGCAAAGTCTAAAGGTGCAAAAGCATTAATAGTGCGTCCAAATCCACTTTTGCTATTTTAAGGACGGAAAAATACTCTTTGCATCCCGGCACATGGTCTAACAGGATTGTGCTTATTCTCTTGTGTTTTGAGCATAACGTGCATTACACCAATCAGAGTCTCTTCTCTCATTCCCTTTAAGAGTATGCTGCATTATGCAGTGGCTCATTTGCTATTTACATGAGGGACTTTGTAATTGGAAAATTTGAACGCTTCACTAGTGAGAAAACAGTTAAACAGACCATCTGCAGTGAGAGGATATAGAACGAGCCTCTTCCATTCGGCCTCTTTACTTTCTCTTTACTTTTACTCTTTACTTTACTCATTTACTTTCGTGGAATAAGAAAACGGTGTTGTACTCACTCCATTGAGGACATCCATTAGCCTACATTAGTGGTGTAACGGATCACAAATCTGCAGTTTGAATCAAACTACAATTTTTTTTGTCACGGATCGGACCATTTTTCGGATCAGCAAAAAAGTGAGGAGACAATTTGCTTTCCATTTGTCTAAAAATATTACAGCAAAAAACATTGCTTTTAACAAACAGAACTTAGAACCTGTAATGTTAATAAAAATAACAATCAAGAAAGAATCAGCTGAAAAAAAGAAAAGTATTTAATATGAAATATGATCTACTGTTGCTGATAATGCTGAATATAGAAATCTAACATCTTGTTCAACAGATCATATTTATCTTCAATTAATGATTCAACAATTCACACATGAAACTTCATGTTTTATTATACTGTAGGTGTATTATTTTTGAAAACCTATTCAGTCACTTAATTTTGATGGTTGTTTGTCGCCATCTGTCGGTTACAAAATGTAATTGCTTTTACCAGCGTCAAAAATTCACCAGCGCCATGTTTCATTAAACTGATTTTGGTGAGGCTTTGGGGTTGTTGGAGCGGTGGATGGCGGAGGGCTGTCGCAGATGGAAGTGAGCGGGTGGAGGTGTCGCAGACAAAAGTGAAGAGGGTTCGGGAGTCGCGGAAGAAAGTGAAAGTGAACAGCGGACGGGTAGGAGAGCGGTTGAGGAAGGGGATCGGTAAAATGAGGTGTCGGATCAGATTTCAGAGGTGCCGGATCCGGAATGTTTCAGCACAAATTAAGCCCTGGTCCCACCACAACTTTTCTGTCATCATTATATCTTACAGGGAAGCCTAAATGCTTTTATGCAAGCGATTTGAATGACGCGGGAGGCGATCTCTCTGCAATGGTTATAAATGTTGCATTAACTGTCAAGTTAAAAAAAATATATATTAATCCGCGGGTCACGTGCGTTCCGAACCATGAGTTGTGATCCGTACGATTTGTTTCAAAACTATTTCTAAATTCAGTTCTATTGTCCAGCAAACTAATAAATGAACAATAATAATGAAGTTATATCCAAACACACGTCCTATTCTTATGCTACATATGGTGATGCAAACGTCTCCAAAACCCCACAGGTGGACAAATCTAAACTTGTTTTTATTAAAACAAATATAAGTATGCGTATAATAAATAATACTGCTGAAAATAAAAACATTATACAAATGGAAACTGTCAAGAATAAACTGAAAAAGCCCTCCGAGGTTAAGAAGGCATGAAGGCAGTGGTTTTTATATTTATATAAAAAATAATAATTTTTGTAGGTTTTAATCCTTTATTTTTTTAATATGTAAATATATTTGTGTATTGCTGTACATCCTGTGTTTATTAAGCAATGTGTAAGCGTTTGGACCCCCATAGGAGCATAACTAATGTGCTCTGTGCTGGACTTTATAGCAGCTTTTAGTTGGTCAATGGCACAATCTATTTCAGTTCCTCAAAATAACAATGCGCCAACAAAAATATTCTCATTGCTTCAGCATGTATAACTTTTTTATATTTTAGCATATAACTTGATGGATCATAGTAAAGCTTAAAGTGTCTTCTTTCCAATGATACATATTTTATGTTTGTAGCTCATTGGGGTCAAGAACTGTTACTATTTAAAGTTAGGTAGGTGTAAATCCCCATAAATGGGGTGAAGGCTAACAGGTTAACGCACCTCCTTTATAGACCAGCACACCTATGAGTCCGAAAAGTGGAGCAAATAGATTTGCTATTTAAACAACATGAAAATTACAGTTGCGCTGGACATATTGCACCGGGTGTATGATAGAGCCCTATATGTTTAAACCAATTTTGTCTGAGTTAGTAACCAAAACTGTTTCTGATTTTATTGTTTTAGATTGTTTTGTTTTGGATTCTTTGACTAATATATATATATATATATATTAGACTTTTATTTTTTTATATTTTTCAGTTTTTATTTTACTACTTTTACTACTATTTCTACTATTGCGCATGTGCTTAATTTTTATTTCAGCCTTTTAAAAAATACATTTAATTATACCAATTTTGTTTGAGTTTGTAGTTAATGCGATTTGTATTTACATTCATTAATTCATTCATTCATTAATTCATTCATTCATTTTCTTTTCGGTTTAGTCCCTTTATTAATCAGGGGTCGCTACAGCGGAATGAACCGCCAACTTATCCAGCACATGTTTTACGCAGCAGATGCCCTTCCAGCCGCAACCCAGCACTGGGAAACATTGAGACACTGGGAACACTGGGAACCATGCACACACAACCGGTTGGTGCATGCGATGCATGACTGGGTTTTGTAGTCCATTTACCAGCAGATTTGTAGTCCTATGTGTTTATGAATGTATTCCAGCGATCTCTGGTGTTTTAGATTGCTGGTGATCATGACAACCCGGAGGAAACCCACACCAACACTGGAAGAACATGCATCAACACACAGAAATGCCAACTGACCAAAATGACCTTCTTGCAGTAAGGCGATCGTGCTACCCACTGCGCCACCATGATGCTTGTATTTACGTTGTTTGTTTATTTTCTTTTTGTTTTCATCATTTTTTTTTATTCATTTAGTTTATTAAGACCCAGTTCAATCCCAGTTTAATCCAGTTACACCTGTAATTTGTTGACCTAGTCTGGTTTCTGATTTCACAAAACAGCAATACTGACAAATCTTTTTTACAGTAATGTTCTCTGTCAGATTATGACAGATTTGCACTGATTAACACATAAGTGTGAACATTCATTCATTTGACTGACTGAAAGGCTGAATAAAAACGGCCTGTTGAGAGCTGGAAAATCTGTCTTTTTCTGCGTGTTTTGGCGGCTGTGCTCTTTTTGTCAGGCTCTGAATGTCATCCCTTTTCAATTATGTAGAGCACATTGTGTGTTTTGGCACAAAATGACACAATTACATATTCTATCTCTGAATGGGACGAGAGATTGTGACGCTCAGATTTGTCTGAGTTTCGAGTCCTCGTGTGGATATCTCTGCGTTTCGTGTTTTCATCATGTCTCTAATAAACATCCAGATAATAGAATTGAGGGAATGGTAAAATGTTTATTCCGAACGGGAAAACAAATCTTCATAGTCTTTCATCTAAATGTAAGAATTTGTGAAATGACTTTTCTCGGGGGCGTCATGTTGGCTCAGTGTCGCACTGTCACCTCCCAGCAAGAATGTCGCTGGTTCGAGTCTTGGTTGGGTCAGTTGGCATTTCTGTGTGGAGTTTGCACGTTCTTCTCCGTGTTGGTGTGGGTTTCCACCGGGTGCTCCGCCTTCCCCCACAGTCCTAACAGATGCACTATAGGTGAATTTAATAAGCTAAATTGGCTGTAGTGTATATGTGTGAATGAGTTTGTATGGATGTTTCCCATTACTGGGTTGCGGCTGGAAGGGCATCACTGTGTAAAACATATGCTGGATAAGTTGGCGGTTCATTCCTTTGTTGTGACCTCTGATGAATAAAGGGACTAAGCCGAAGGAAAATGAATGAATAAATGACTTTTCTTGGTCAATGTCGTCGCCTAAGCAAGATATTGGTTAGTGAAGTAACGAATTGGTGTAAAGTAACAAATTACCAATACTATAATCATCATTATTGTGTTGTTACTACTATAGTTTTATTTTTATTATAGTATCGGCACTTTTACTGTGCTGTTTACATCAACCTGCTACTTTATTGACCTTATTCTTCAATGTGGAAGTGCGCTCGTTTTTGCGATTGTTTTAGAACTTCCGATTTAGTTGCCTATGGGAGAAATGACTAGGAATAATAAACGGCTGAAATTGGTCAAACTACTCGCTCTACAAGTGTTTGCTTGATTATACAGACAAAATAGAGTAATATAATAAGAAAACCTCAGTTTGCAGCATCAAGCAGCAGAACAAGTTGTTTTTAATGTCTAAAAACGAACGGAAGTGAATGAGACTGGAAGTCTCGAGCCAAAATGATTCAAATGGCTGCGCCTGCTCGTATGCGCAGAATAAGGTGAGTATGTCTATTTTTTGTGTGTGTGTGTTTGTGTGTGTGTGTGTGTGTGTGTGTGTGGGTGCAAGTCACTTTGGATGAAAGCGTCTGCTAAATGCATAAAATCTAAATGTAAATAACAGTGATTCCCAATCCTGTTCCTAAAGGCACACCAGCAGTACACATTTTCAACCTCTTCCTAATGAAACACACCTGAATCAACTCATCAGAACATTACAAGAGACTCCAAAACCTGAAATGAAGGGGTCAGATGAGAGAGACATCCAAAATATGTTGGTGTGTTGGTGTGCCGGTGTGCCTCCAGGAGCAGGGTTGGGAAACACTGGTAAATAGGAAGTGACTTGGACACCTGGTACAACATGCTCACTTTGTTTGTTTGTTTTTCACTTTGTTTGTTTGTTTTTCACTTTGTTTGTTTGTTTGAAAATAATTCAACATTTCAGAATGCTGTGATCGCACCGCAGACAAGAAGCAACCAGACAGCTTCACACTTTGTAAGGATTACGCACAGTAGTAATGACAATTACCTCAGAAAAAAGGATTTAACAGATACAGTTACAGAACCTCTTGTATTGTCTATCATTTGTTCAACCCAGGCTAATTTTGAAAACGTACCTCTATATAAATTTCTGGAGACCGCAAAATACGACCAAGGGGTACTTTTTTTTTTGCAGTTTTTTTTTTTCGTGAATCCACGACAGGCCTCTGTGTACGCTTTTTGAGATGTCAAATTCTCTTTCGCGAGTGCCATTCAAGCCTGCTGTTCTCGCGTAAAGCCACCAGAGGCCGCTTTTGACTGACTGTTTGACTTTTGACTGACCAATCGACTGACCCACCCTCTTTCTTCCCTAAACCCAACCAATGTTATCCATTGACCTGCCCACCCACTGCCCTGAACCCAACCAACAATTTTCAAAAGCAGTCCAGAAAAAGAAAAGCCCTCGACAGATTTTTTTTTATGTTTTCAGATTTGATCACATTCTCACCCTGTTATTTACCTAATTTTATGGATTCTGTTTTTGTCTTACCGGCTTTCTGGAACTGTTCTTCACCGGACTCGAACCCCCTATCGTCGTGGTTAACTCCTCTCTGCGTCTCAAGTTCGCTGACATACATGGCAAGCTAACGGGACAAACTGGTTACAGAGGAAAAGCTGTAACCATTTTTTTTTATTATATAAATTATTGGTTCAGCCCTCAAAAACCAACTCGCTCTCTAATATAAACCCTTGGAAAAATGAATTTCCCACCCCTGATGTAGACTTTTAATTGTGATTCAGTGTGTCTTTGATCAGTGGATCAGATGTTTTAGGTTGAATTGTGTGACGTCTTTTTTTCTCTTTCACATTCATGTGCATTCATGTGAAATCTCCGCACTCAGACTTTTCCCCCGACTGCTCTTATTTACTGGAGTCTGGCGACAGGCAGCGCTGAGATCAATGCAAACCTGCCATGCTCATTTCGCTTTCAATAGCCCGTCGTCTCTTGTAAATGTGAAATACTGTGCGCCGCTGAAAGGAGTTTGAGCTTCTCTAAGGCAGGGAAGTGTATTGCTTTCCTGCACCTTTTGCCTCTTTGCAAAACAACTTTGGTTTGTTTGGACGGTAACCATGACAACAGCCAGGCCCCTTTTTTCTTCCAGCCCAGGGGTCCTTCAACAGGAGCTCCACAGATTATTCCCTGAGCTCTCACATTCATTTCAGTGAAGAAATGAAAAAGTTAACCAAAGCTTAAGTTAAGATGCTAGGGTTTTCAAGTACACATTAAATCAAAACTAAACATACTGATTTTGTTAGGCAAGGCAAACTTTATTTATAGAGCACAATTTTACACAACTGTAGTTGATCCAAAGTGCTTCACAATAAAAATAAATAAATAAAAACTGGTATTAAAAATATAAGTAAAAGAAATATGTATGTATATAAGTAATACTAAAATACAGATGAGAAATAACATGTATGCATCACTCAAAGGCAAGAGAGCAAAAATTAGATTTAAAAGCATCCAATGAAGGAGAAATCCTGATGTTCAGAGGGAGATTGTTCCAGAGCCTTGGGGCCGCAACACAGAAAGCTCGATCACCTTTTGTTTTGCAGTGAGACCGAGGGACAGACAGAAGAAATTGGTCATGGGACCTTAACGGTCTACAAGCTGTATATGGACTAATAAGTTCACTGACATAGGCCGGGGCAGAATTGTTCAATGCTTTATAAGTGAAAAGAAGGATTTTAAAATCAACTCTAAATTTGATAGGAAGCCAGTGCAATGAGGCAAGGACAGGGGAGATATGATCACTTTTCTTAGTTCCTGTTATTAATCTGGCGGCTGCATTCTAAACCAACTGTAACCGTGAGAGTGTTGACTGAGGTAGACCAATGTACAAAGAGTTGCAGTAGTCTAACCTAGAGGAGATTAAAGCATGTGTTACAATTTCTAAATCTTTTTTAGAAAGAAACGGTTTAACTTTTGCCACCAATCTAAGCTGGAAAAAGCTGCTCTTCACAACTGCATTTACATGTTTGTCAAACTGCAAGAGTGGATCAAAGATAACTCAGAGGTTCTTGACATGATTGTTCAGATCGTCATTTAGGAATCCTAGCTGAGTTTTATTTCAATCGTTGGTAGCAGCAGGACCTAATAATAACACTTCTGTTTTATTTTCATTTAGTTGCAGAGAGTTATTGGTCATCCTGGTCTTAATGTCAGTTAGGCATAAGAAAAGGTGTTCTAATGGTAAATCTGTTCCTAGTTTGATAGGAAAGTATAGTTGAAGATCATCAGCATAGCAGTTAGCTCACATTGCTAGTTTTGTGATAAACAATTCATCTGCTTGCCCTTCAAAGTCTGCCCAAAAGTTTGCCCCTAAAATTAAAAACTGAAAATGCACTGTTTGTTTGCAGTTAGATCCTCAGATTACGTCTGTCTGAGGTATTGGGTGTGGCTAACATACTTAACCACGCCCCTCCAACTGTCAGTGTTGAAAACAAACATAAATGGTGAGCAGGAGGGGTCTGTTAGGTTGGAATAACTCTCCCCAAACCCTTTTCCAGATCTTTCTGAATGAAATGCCTACTTTACTACATCCAATCAGCTCGCAGTAGACAAAACAAGCCACGCCCACTGTTTTCTCATTTAATATACTTTTTCTCTAAGAACTGCATCACAATACCAAAAAAAAAAATGGCCGCAGCTCAGTTCATGCGGACTTTAGATGAAGATATGACCATTATACTGTTGAATGCTTAATTCTGATTGACTAATGAACACTATTTTGTAGATAACTGCACATCTAAAGTAGTTCCGGCAGATTTTGAACACATTGAAGCTCCAAATCAGTACGCTAAATGATATCAGTCATTTCACAGCAACAAGAGTAAAAAATCACATCAAAACACAACAGAAGGCTTTGAATAGATGTGTGAGAAGCTAGTACTACACACAGGAGCAGCTTGAGGACAAAAACCTAACAAATGTGTGAAATACCAAATCTTAACAGTGACTTTAGGTATGGTAAACCTGGTACAAGTGGAATAAATGATGAATTGAAGAAGCATTTAATTATTGGAAATTGTTGGACTTTTCCTATAGTCCTCCCAGGTTAAAACACCAGTCAGAGGCTTTAAATAAGTTTAATCAATTTAATTAATTAGATAAATAAAGCATTACAGAGCTCCGGGTGTCAGAGAACAGCAACACAGGCAGTCTGTGTCAGCTGTGCACACACACCCACACCCTCTTCCCCCCATATTTATAGTTGTCTCTCTTCAGCCTTGCCTGGGGCGCTTCAGTAAGAAAGATCCTCCATCCAGATAAATTCAATCATCAGGCAGAACAAGCTAATCTGTACAGAAAAAGTTACGCACACACATAACAGAGCCTGCAAGAGAGTAAGTCTGCACTCTCACATTAGTGCTAGATGGAGTAAGCAGCACAGCCTAAAAGAAAGAATTGTAACATTTTACTGATAACAAGTTCTCAGACTTTAACTTGTCGGTTTTCAGTCACACGAAGCTACAGCTGTTATGGAGCAAGGCTATATAAGGTTAAGCACATAAGGTTATATAAGGATAAACACATCAGCATGAGTATGTAATTATTTAAAAACAGAATTAAACTATTAATGCAAGGTGTAGCAGCATTTTTGCTTTTAACTGATATCGCGGTAAGGGTAAACAAGTCCGTTGTGAATCCTTTTCTCATCGTTTATTTTTATCACATCTTGTGCCATCAAATCAGTGAAATAGCTCCATTGCTCATCAGTAGCACCCGTCACCACAAACTCACGGTCTCAAAATTGTTTCCTCTTCCCTTCCTGCCCCACCTACTACCTGGCTGCCTTAAATCTAGATTTCGACAGAATAAAAGACAATAAAGCAAATACTCCAATCTGAATAGCATACAAAAAGCAAATACTTAAACCTAAATACAATAATTATCAAATGTAAACATAATAAAAATCATATCATCCAATCAACCTATTTAATCCAAACATAATAATAAAAGAATTGGCTCCAACACAAGGATTAGTTTAATATTGCATAGGACAAAGTTAAAATCATCAAAAATTCCTTCAGAAAGTAATGCTTACCTGAGGTGAATTGTTTGTCTAATGGCTTGCTGTTAGTTTTTTCTTACATAATTCAATAAACTGTCATTAATAATTTCTTAAATAATTTTTAAATACTATGAATAAACAAATAAAAATAAAATGATTAAAAAATACTGTTATTTTGAATAATAATCAGGTTTCAGGTTTATTTCTTTATTATTATTTTTTGTCAAATAAACAGTGAATATAAAAAGCTATTTTTGTAAAGGTTTCTTGTCAAGTTAAGTAAAGTTGAGTTGTTTTGTAGCTATACAGATGAATGAAATGATGTGTCTTGTATGACCACGGTGCTACATAAATAAACATAATCATCAAAATGAACACAAGACTGGACAAAAGAACTGTTTTAAACCTATACATAGCTAACATACTGGTGCGGTAATACTGACTGCTAACTAAAACAATACATAACTATACACATAACCTAAGACAGACTATACAAGTACTTTTACATAAGACACCCCAATATTGTGCAAAAAAGTTTTTTAATGTTGAAGACAGCAACATGTTTTGTGGTACATTTGCATTGTATTTCTTATTTAGTCATTTCAAGATGAAGTTTAAGTAAATTGTCCAGTGCATATAAAGAGAAGAGTGTTTCTACGGGTGGTTTGTCAAGCCCATTTAACTGTATGAGGCACACTCAGAAATGCACAATGTTTTATAGAAATATAGAGTGGTTTTAAGAAAGTGTCTAGTTCAAATGTGCAAACTGGTGCAATTTTAATCATACTGACCACCAAACGTTTCAGCACTATTGTATATAATAGCAATGATTTCAGAAAAGTTACACCATTATGCACTGATTGTGCGTTATTTTCATTTAGCATAGTGAGAAAAAGCAGGTTAAGACGCGCCTGAAACCACATTACTCTGAATGTTCATCAGCCAATCAGAAGCAAGCATTCAAAAGGAAAAGTGATGTAAAACACATTGATATAAAAGTCCAGTTCAATTCAGGTTTATTTGTATAGTGCTTCTCACAATAATTATCATTTACTCACCGTAAACAATAAAACTGTATAAATGTTACTGTAGGCCAGGCTTAAACTCCAGCATGTTGAATATATTTGGTCGTCTGGTTTTGTTTTTGACTGCATTAGTACAGTATTTTTTACTCAGTCTCTCTTGATGATGTCAGTGATAATATCAGAGTCATAATCAGGTCAGTATATGTTTTATGTTTATGATTTCATCATGCCGTCTGCTCTCTGCTCAGCCAGTGATGAACTGATTTTTGTCCTATTAAAATGTATTTGATGGTATCAGAGATCTGCCAATTTAATTTAGCCTTTGTATTATTGGAGAAATAACACTTCCTTTGGGTTTTTAGCATGACGATATGCTGACGTTATGGCTTGACATTATGGCATTATTCAAGAAACTACAGTAATTCAGGCAGATTCATGCATGAATCTCTCATGAATGATAGATAAATGCTCTCATCTGTCAAGTATGTATTTTTAGATTTATAAGGATATTACGTCTTTTCAAACTGATTTGACAAAACATGACTTTAAATATTTGTTTGATTAGAGTTTTTCTTTTATTTTTACTTTTTCAAAGTAGCCTTTTCATTAATAATTAATTATTTATTTAATTATTTTCTTATTTTTTTGTTTTTGATGTCTGTAATTACTTCTAAAATAGTTTTATTTAGTTATTTATAGGGGGGGATGGGGGGCTCACCTACGGTTTACGTTCATAATATTTATATTATTTGCATACAGTATATGTTATTCATTTATATTATTTTGCATCTCATTTCATAGGCTGCTACTGTCCACCGGAGGTCGCATTTCGGTCAAGAACGCATGCTTTCAGAGCCTTTCTGAAATACGCTGATGAATGAAATACGCTGTTTTCCAACAAGACAACCCAGAGTGCTAAAATATAATTGGCTAAGGTGGCATTGGGCAGGATAAAATCTTCTGTCTGTCTATCTATCTATCTATATCTATCTATCTATCTATCTATCTATCTATCTATCTGTCTGTCTGTCTGTCTGTCTGTCTGTCTGTCTGTCTGTCTGTCT
>CAIGQZ010032222.1:5802117-5813764 GCA_903798205.1 Danio tinwini | reverse complement strand
TGTCTGTCTGTCTGTCTGTCTGTCTGTCTGTCTGTCTGTCTGTCTGTTCGGCATTTCTCACAACACTATTTGCATTTGCACAACAGTTAATGCATTTCTCAAAACAATTAGTACAAACTGCAATACCTAGTTGATAAGCTGCAAAAGTGTGTCACTTGCTCAAAATGGAGAGCTCATTCCTCAAAAGCAAGTATTTATGACAATGAAAGTGTCAGTGTCATTAAGATGAAAAGTCCTGACACCATTGTTTATGAACAAGACAGTCATATGGCTTTGTCATGTTTTCATTATGACACTTTACTCTGTACATTAATTTTAATGCAGAAAAGTCAGATTTTGGTGACACGTCCTGAAAATGCTCAAGACAGCACTATATACTGTTTGCACAACCATTTGAAAACTACAGTAGAGTTAGACATACCTGCATTTAGTGAGGTATCTGAGTAAAAGACACTGAATGTGTATGCTTCACATTTTTACTGCATTTGCTCTCAGAAAATACGCTCTTCGTCCCGGTGCATGGTCCAACAGGGTTGTGCTTATTCTCTTAATGAGTTATGGTTGTGTTTTGAGCATAACTTGAAATAAACCAATCAGAGTATCGTCTCCCATTCCCTTTAAGAGTCAGTTGCCTCGTGCTTTGGCGCATTTGCTTTTTACATAGCGGACTTAGTAATTGGAAAACGATTCACTGGCGAGAAAACAGTTAAACAGACCATCTGCAGCCCAAGGATAAAGAACAAGCCTCCTCCATTCAGCCTCTTTACTTTCTCTTTACTTTTACTTTTTACTTTACTCCTTTACTCTTGTGGATAAGGAAACGGTGGAAACTCACTCCACTGAAGACATCCATTAGCCTACATATTTAATTTTGTTTGTTAAGCTCAAAGATTTGTTTCCAAACTATTTCTAAATTCAGTTCTAATTCCCAGCAAAGCAATAAATGAACAATAATAACGAAGTGTGGTCAAAAAATGTTTGGAGTTAGATCCAAACACGTCCTATTCTTATGACCCATATGGTGATGCAAACGTCTCCAAAACCCCACAAGAGGACAAATTTAAACTTGATTTTATTAAAACAAATATAAATATAGGCACATAACTAACGTGCCCTGTGCTGGACTTTAGAGCAGCTTTTAGTCTGGCAATGGCGTGGTCTAGTTCAGTTCCTCAAAAAAGCAACACACCAACAATGCGCCTTAACACACCTCCTTTGTAGACCAGCACACCCATGAGTCCACAAAGTGCAGCAAATGGATTTACTATTTAAACAACGTGGCGCAAAACATGAAACTTACAGTTTGACTGGTCTGAAAACAGCAACAAATCACGCCAAACACAAATTGCGCCTTGTTGTACCTTATATGATAGGGCCCTATGTTAGTATATATGTGTGTGTTGATCACTTACTGCTTATTTCTTAAATGTTTCTTGAACATTTGCATCTCCATCCTCTTCGTGTGTGTTCCTGCACACACCCGTGACAGAAATATGTATTAATAATGCTCCATGCTTTTTTTAATGAGAAACCGAAGGATAGAAGCTGTCAGCAGAGCTTGAGTTGTTTCCAGAATGTAATATTTCTTGGATATTGAATTGACATTTGTGCCGCAGTCACAGGTTTATGTTTATTGACTGTTCCACATCTTCATTAGTTGTCTTGTAATGAGGCTCAGTCAATCACAGTACATTTATAATTGGCTACTGAACACTGTACAATGAGGATGCAGATCATCGATAATGTTGGAGGCCTATAGAACTATCTCTTTCAATACTGTACAACATGTGCTTTGCTTGATTATAAACTCCTCGTGAGCCAAAACTGTAAAGCTGAAGCAGTTTGAGAGACGTAAAGTAGGCCAGACTGATGAATCCTTTTTGTTTCTGGTTTCAAAAGAGGAAAATGTCTTTCAGTGTGGAGACGAGCAGTAAACAATACAAAGACTAGACACTCAGACACCCTCTTCAATATACAGTTGAGGCCAAAATTTCCAGTCCTCTTGTACAATATTGATTTTTTTCCTCTTTTAAAGATTTAATTTAAGTTTTTTTTGTGTCTCCAGAATGTGTCTGTAAAGTTTCAGCTCGAAACACCCTTCATACCTTTATGATTATGGGAAATTTGATCTGTTATAACATTGTAGCTGTTTTTGTTGCCTGTGTATTTAATGCAAATGAACTGGTTCTCCCTGCCCCCAGTGTCCATCCATGCTGCAGATCTAGCTGTGCAATATTATGTGTGTGTCACAAACTCACAGACTGACATTCGAGCTCACATAATGAGACAATATCTTTTATTTCCATTGTTTATGGAAACGCGTGACCATTATACACTCAAGTCTTTTGCAGCACTGCATGTTTAGAAGTTGTGTAAAGATAAAACGATGTCAGCTATCACCCAGGGAAGCACTCAGTTGTCACACATACTGTCAGTTTTAGAGAACTGGACCAATCAGAAGAATTTGGAGGCGGGACTAGCGTTGGGTGCTTCTGTTTACGTGTATGAAGTTGTCATGACACTGGGAAAATATTGGAATCGCTGGTGATCGCTGCTGTGTCACGTTTTTCGACAGAAAAATGTGCTCTTTGTGAATGTATTCTGTATTTGTCGTGAGGGCACGTGAAATGAACCATGACCATCGGTTGAATACATTTACTGTTACAGCCCTAGTGAGGGTACTCATCTCGAGGCCCTCAGACTATGCAGTGCCACTGATGCAATCTTAAGACCAGCGACAAGATGATCCCAAGGTTTCTGATCCTGAGCAGTTGCTGTGGTGGTCATGGTGGAGAGCATGAGACTGATTCCTGTGATGCTCCAAGGACAGACGAGTCTTCGCTGAGGTCCTTCCTGCGCCTAGACTGCAGCTCTGCACAAGACGTTTGGCCATAGGAGAAATGGTCGAGCCCAACTGAGCCTGGTTTCTCTCGAGGTTTTTTAAATTTCGCCAATTGGTGAAGTTTTTTCCTTGCCGCTGTCGCCACTGGCTTGCATGGTTCGGGATCTGTAGAGCTGCGCATCGATGGAATTGCTCTTCAGTGTTTGGACTCTCAGTAGTGATTATTAACCCACACTGACCTGAGCTAAACTGAACTGAACTTAAACTCTGAAATCTGAACTGACACTGTTTCAATTCACTATAAACTTCCACGTGAAGCTGCTTTGACACAATCTACATTGTATAAGCGCTATACAAATAAAGAGGAATTGAATTGAATTGAATTTTACTATATGCTGCACTATATGCAGCAACATGAGAGATGATCAGTTTGCTCAGCTGTGGGCCACACTTTAAAAAAAAAATGCCCAATGCAGCCTGCAAGCCGCCTGTTGAGAACCTTGGACATAGATAAATAGCACAGTGACAGACAAGAATGAAGCAGATCTTCCTTACTAAAGTAAGAACTTTCCTAATGGTTATTTGATGTATTTGTTGTGGAGTTAATTGAAACATTTTTGCAACAATGAGTCACAATGTTGTTGCAAAGTTTACACACACACACACATACACAGGTTTGCACTGTTTTTTGCATGGCAGGATGACAGGATGCACGTTAATGTCCACTGCTGAATGGACATCCGTTATGTTATGTACAAACTAAAGCTGGTTTAAGTCCACAAACCGGGGTTCAAGCGTCTTCTTTTATAATTGTACTGACATGCGTCTGTGGTGATAAGTTATGTAGTGATTTTTACATTCTAATTCTGACTAGCAACATAGTAACTCGTGATAAAACATGCTAGCAAGATGCTAAGATGCTAATGTGTTTTCCTGCTACCAACATGCTAATTATTATAAAACTAAGAGAATGCTAATTCTCAATAGCAACATGGTAACTAATGATGAAAACATGTTAGCAAGATGCTACTTAATGGTAAAAACATGCTACTGACATGCTAATTCACTCGATCAACATGCCAATTTATGTTAGAATCATGCTAATGATATGCTTATGTGTTTTCCTGCTACCAACATGCTAATTATTATAAAACTAAGAGAATGCTAATTCTCACTAGCAACATGGTAACTAATGATGAAAACATGTTAGCAAGATGCTACTTAATAGTAAAAACATGCTACTGACATGCTAATTCACTCGAGCAACATGCCAATTTATGTTAGAATCATGCTAATGATATGCTAATGTGTATTCCTGCTACCAGCATGCTAATTATTATAAAACTAAGAGAATGCTAATTCTCACTAGCAACATGGTAACTAATGATGAAAACATGCTACCAAGATGTTACTTGATGTTAGAAACATGCTAGTGACATGCTAATTTGCTTGAGCAACATGTCAATTTATGTTAGAATCATGCTAACAATATGCTAATGTGTATTCCTGCTACTAACATGCTAATTATTATAAAACAAAGAGAATTCAAATTCTCACTAGCAACATGGTAACTAATGATGAAAACATATTAGCAAGATGCTACTTAATGTTAAAAACATGCTAATGACATGCTAATTCACTCGAGCAACATGCCAATTTATGTTAGGATCATGCTAATGATATGCTAATGTGTATTCCTGCTACCAACATGCTAATTATTATAAAACTAAGAGAATGCTAATTCTCACTAGCAACATGGTAACTAATGATGAAAACATGCTACAAATATGTTACTTGATGTTAAAAACATGCTAGTCACATGCTAATTTGCTTGAGCAACATGTCAATTTATGTTAAAACCATGCTAATGACATGCAAATGTGTATTCCTGTTACCAACATGTAAATCCGGCCAATGCGAGACACCAATAAAAGTGCAGCTTTCATCACCGTTAGCTTTTTTATATCAGCTCATTGTGTCCTGGCCTTTTGGTAAAATGAAAATATGTTGTGATTCTTTGATTGATTGATTGCAGTGCTCATCATCTTGTGGGCGGGGCTTGCAGTCCAGAGTGGTCCAATGCATGCACAGAGTGAGTGGTCGCCATGGCAGCGACTGTCCAGCAGTGCTGAAGCCGGCAACGTACAGACAGTGTCATCAGAGCACCTGTAATGCCAGAGGGAACATTAACACCATTACCTCTCCAAGACTGGGTAGGACTGAGCCAATGGCATTCAGTGAATAAGTTATTTGACTGAAGAGCTATGCTAGTTCATGCTGATGATAATCTATGCTACCAAACATGTTAGCGACAACATGATAATTACAAAAAGATTTTGGAAAGAATTCCAAAAATAATGTAGAATTTAATCCATGCTAAAAACATGCTAGCAATGGTTAATACCTGCTAATAATGTTAATGTTTAAAAACAAGCTTCAAATTGCTACTTTACTTTGTTAAAAACAAGCTATTGACATACTCTTTTTATGCTAGTGACATGTAATTCATGCTAAAATATGCTAGAATTGTTTTTGATAGAATCAGGCTAGCGACATTCTAATTCTTGTTAGCAATATACAATGTTATGATACCAACATGCTAGCAACATGTAAGTTTTTGTAAAACATTCAAACAGCATGCTAATTCTCACTAGCAACATGGTAATTAATGATTAAAAAAGCATCCTAGCAAATGCTTATTCCTGTTAACAACTAATGTTGGTATAAAAAAAACAAGCTGCAAGATGTTATTTTGTTACAAACATATTACTGACATACTAATTAAGGTTAGCAACAGATTAATTCATGCATAAAAAAAGGGTAGTACCAAGCTAATTTATGATAGAAACATGTTAGTGACATTCTAATTCTTGTTAGCAATATGCAAATGTATGATAACCATATGCTAGCAACATGATAATTCCTGTTGACAACATGTTAATTACTCTAAAATGCTAATTCTCATGGTAACTTATGATAAAAAACATGCTAGCTAGATGCTACTTAATTTTTTAAAAACATGCTAGTGACCTACTAATTTACACAAACTAATACATGCATGATAGAATTGTCCTTGTGGCTTTCAAATGTTTGCTATAAATATGCAAATTAATGATAATCGTGTGCTAACAATGTGTTAATTACTGCAAGGTACATGCTACAAATGTGTTTGTTGTAAATCACGCTGAAAGCATGTTAATTTTCATTAGCAACATGGTAATTCCTGATACAATCTTGCTAGCAAGATTGTACTTAAAGTTAGAAAAATTATAACGGCTTGCTAATTCACACAAGCAACATGTCAATTTATGTTAAAACCATACTATTGACATGCTAATTCATGCTATCAACATACTAATTTATGATGGAATTATGCTTGTGACGTTCTAATTTATGATAACCACATGCTAACAATGTGTTAATTCCTATAAGATTCATACATGCTATGAATGTGTTTATTGTAAAACATGCAAACATGCTAATTCTCATTAGCAACATGGTAATTAATGATAAAAGCATGCTAGCAAATGTTTATACATTACTTATGAACAACTGATATCAATGCTTATTAGTTAAAAACAAACTTTAAGACGCTACTTTGTTTCAAACATGCTACTGACATACTTACTAATGCTAACAACATTTATTCATGTTAAAATATGTTAGAAAACAAGTTAATTTATAGCAAGATGTTTATTCTGGGTGCTAACATGAATTTATGACGTAATTATGACATTTATATTTTTTGCTTTCAATATGCAAAATCATGATAACATATGCTAACAATGTGTTAATTACTGCAAGATAGATGCTACGAACATGTTTATTGTTTATTCTTATTAACAACATGGGAGTTCATGATACAAACATTTTAAAAAGATGCTACCTAATGTTAGAAACATGCTAACGACATGCTATTTCATGCTAGCAACATGTCAATTTAAGTCAAAATATAACAGTAACATGTCAATTTATGCTAGAACCATGCTAATGACATGCAAATTCATCAAACAAGCTTTAAGACGCTACTTTGTTGCAAACATGCTACTGATATACTAACTGATGCTAACATGTTTAAAACGGGTCAATTTATGATAGAATTATGCTGGTGACATGCAAAATTTTAGCTAGCAATAAGCTAACTTATAACCACATGCTAGCAAGATGCTATTTAATGTTGAAAACAGTGACATGCTAATTGACGCAAGCAACATGTCAATTTATGATAGCACTATGCTAACGACATGCAAATTTATACTATTAACATGCTAATTTATGATATAGGTATGCTAGTGACAATATGCAAATTCACAATAACTTTATGTTAGCTATATATTAATTTCTGTAAGATAGTCTATATGCTACGAACATGGTTGTTGTTATTAACAACATGGGAATTCATCATACAAGCATGTTACTAAGATATTAAATGTTAGAAACATTCTAACGGCATGCTAATTCATGCTAGCGACATGTCAATTCAAGTTAAAATATAACAATAATATGCAAATGTATGCAAGAACCATGCTAATTACATGCTAATTCGTCATAACCGCATGCTAACAATGTGTTAATTCCTGCAATATAGATGTTATGAACATGTTTGTGGTTTATTCTTATTAGCAACATGGGAGTTCATGATACAAATATGATAGCAGGATACTACTTAATGTTAGAAACATGCTAACAACATGCCAATTCATGCTAGCGACATGTTAATTCCAGTTAAAATATAACAGTAACATGCTAATTTATGCTAGAACCATGCAAATAAAATGTTAATTAATAATAACCACATGCTAACAATGTGTTAATTCCTATAATGTAGCTGCTAGGAACATGTTTATTGTTTATTCTTATGAGCAACATGGGAGTTCATGATACAAATATGCTAACAAGATACTACTTTAAATTAGAAACATGTTAACTACATGCTAATTCATGCTAGCAGCATGTCAATTCAAGTTAAAATATAACAGTAATATGCAAATTTATGCAAGAACCATGCTATTTCATCATAACTGCATGGTAACAATGTGTTAATTCCTGCAATATAGATGCTATGAACATTCTTATTAGCAACATGGGAGTTCATGATACAAATATGCTAACAAGATTCTACTTTAAGTTAGAAACATGATAACAACATGCTAATTCATGCTAGCGACATGTAAATTCAAGTTAAAATATAACAGTAACATGCTAATTTATGCTAGAACCCTGTTAGTGACATGTTAATAACCTGTTAAGTCATCTGGCTTTGTCAAAACAAAAACAGAGCAACAATAAGCACTGCAGACAGTTGCTAAAATGGCGTCTTCTAATTTCAATGAAGGTGTCTGAAGTGACATATGCATGTGTTCAGGGATCATGTCATAATTGAATGAGTGAAACACTGTGTCCTGTCCTTCTGTCATTCCTGGCAGCTGCATTGACATATAAGTGCGCGGGCGATCAGTGGGCGGTTTACTGCAAGGTGATCCGGGAGAAGAACCTGTGCCAGGACATGCGCTGGTACCAACGCTGCTGCCAGACCTGCAGAGACTTTTACACCAACAAAATGCCCCCCAACAGTTAATGAGCCCGGCACAGCCACACATAGAGCTTTATTTTTGCCTTTCTCATTTGTACTGTTGAGAATGTTTTATATTCTTTAAAAAATTATTATGTGTAAATGAAAGCAGCGGACAGACATTTCCAAGCAGAACGTTTCTAACTATGCAGATTCTGAGAGCACTGAGGTTTGTCTCCACCTAAGTATGTGTTGGCCATGTGTTTGCGTACTTGAGTAACGTTTAGTTCTTGTTTTTGGACTTGAAGGTTTCTTGTTTTGCTGTAATCCACTCTTTGCCCCCTGGAAATGAGTTTTTTAGCATCCTGTTGCACTGTGGGTAAAGCTTATTTCACCAGATATCCAGCTGAGGTTGCTTTTTTAAGGCCACTGGTTGGCCATTAGCTGATAGTCTTTAACAATCTTTTGTCTTGTTTTTTTTTTTTTTTTTTGTATTATAGTAACTTCTGTTGTCATGTTCACTCTGCACCCAAAACCTAGTGAGACTCCTTAGACCTTGATTCCCTATTGGTTTTGAAATGTCTTTATAAGACATAAATATTAAAATAAATTAGCAAATCAACTTTTAACAAATCATAACAAATCAAATTTTGGTAATAATTTAAGCATCACCTGGATTATAAACAGTATATAAATAATTGTTCCTTTTTTTATCCATCAGCTTGGATGCTTTCTTTTTCCTGAACTAGCTGTAATGCATTTGACAAATGCATCTTTTGACATTGCATTTCATGCGTTCCCTGGCAATTTGAAGAATGTTGATGAAGCTCCTTCCCTTTAAAGTGCCCCTAATATGCATCATGATAAGTCATAGTTTGGTTTTTGGGTCTCCAACAGGCTGATATACATGTAACCAAAAAACACTTTCATTGTCTTTTAATAAACATTTATGTTGACCTAATTTTCCCAACGACTCCCATATCATTTGTTCAGTGATTCATTTTTCCCAAACCCCTTCTTTGTGTGTTGCTAATCTGATGACTCAGTCTGTTGTGATTGGGCTGATGACCCAGTCTTTTGAGATGGGTCCAATTACCCAGTCTCTTGTGATTGGTCTAATGACTTAGTCTTTTGTAATTGGTCTGATGACTTAGTCTGATGTGATAGGCCTGATGACCCAGTGTTTTGAGATGGATTCAATGACCCAGTCTGTTGTGATTGGTCTGATGACCCACTATTTTAAGATTGGGCCAGTGACTCTGTTGTGATTGGTCTGATGACCTAGTCTGATGTGATCGGCCCGATGACCCAGTCTTTTGAGATGGGTTTAATGACCTAGTCTGTTGTGATTGGTCCGATGACCCAATCATTTGAGATTGGGCCAATGACTCTGTTTTGATTGGTGTGATGACCTAGTCTGATGTGATTGGCCTGATGACCCAGTCTTTTAAGATGGGTTCAATGACTCAGTCTGTTGTGATTGGTTTGATGACTCAGTCTGTTGTTATTGGTCTGATGACTCAGTCTTTTAAAATTGGTCTGATGACCCAGTCTTTTCAGATTGATCCGATGACCCAGTCTTTTGAGATTGATCAGATGACCCAGTCTTTCAAGATTGGTCCAATAACACAATCTTTTGAGATTGGTCTATTTAACTCTGTTGAAATTGGGCCAATGACTGTTATGATTGGTCTGATGACCTAGTCTGATGTGATCGGCCTGATGATCCAGTCTGTTGAGATGGGTTCAATGACCCAGTCTGTTGTGATTGGTCCAATGACCCTGTCTGTTGTGATTGGTCTGATGGCCCAGGTATTTGAGATTGGAACGATGACCCAGTCTTTTGTGATTGGTTTGATTATCTGGTTTGTTGTGATTGGTCCGATGACCCAGTCTTTTGAGATTGGTATGTGACCCATTCTTTTGAAATTGGGCCAATGACTCAATGACCCCGTCATTTGAGATTGGTTTGAGACTTTTGTTAGGATTTTGTTTCTCAAACTTGTACAGGAAGAAAGACTGGAATTACAGATGAATCAATTCATACATTTTCTGCTCTTTGGACATTTTTCAGACCTAAAACATTTACAAAACTTAATTACATGCTACATGACAAATTAGACATAAAAAGCATATATGGGGCACTTTAAGAAGACTAGAAATATAAACACGTTTATGGTGCTTGTTTTTTCTGTTTGTTTGTTTTTTTTGGAGCCTGGCAATCTTTTCTTACTACACAAATAAACATTCTCTGAAAAAGCAAACAGGCAATACCAGTTTGGAAGAAAAAAATAATTGTTTTCCATTTGGAGGTGCACTGTTACTCTACGATGTAGTGAAATCAGGGTACAGAATGTGTTGTGCATGTGTGTAATCTATTAGTCTGATGGTGCTGCAGAGACACACTTGACACTCACAGATTTCTTTGTGATCAATTTGTCATCATGAAAGAATAATGCCTTCATTTATTATGTAATTGTTGTAGTTCCCACTTTGTGCAATAGAGGCAGCACATATGCAAGCATATCCCATGTATACTGAATAATAATGAAATATGGTAATATGTGACCATGGACCACAAAACCAGAAACATAGTCTGAAAGTATTAAAGCAATATTTGAGTGTTATTCTGAGCTCAAACTTCACATACACAGTCTAGGGACATCAGAGACTTATTTTACATCTTGTAAAAAGGGGCATAATAGGTGCCCTTTAAGGCCGGTTTTGTGTTCCGGGGTCACATGTCTGGATACAACAAGAGTTTACAACTTCAGTCACAAGAGTCAAAATGTGGTCAGAAAATGTGAAACTTTGTTGCTGATTATTTCATAAAATAATTCAATGGCTGAAGTTGCACGTGTGTGTGTGTGTGTGAGAGAGGCTCTGTTTTAAAACCTACTGAGTTGCCTACATAGGGAGCATCATAAATGAAATGAAGCCTAATTAGTTATGCAACAATAGCAATGTTTCTGTCCAAACATTAATTAGATTTATGTGCAAAACTGCAATATCGTATAAAACATTTGCGAATAAAGCACAGTTTCCATCCAATGAGTCAAAGAGAACAAAATAGTCACTTCCTGATAAACTGGTAGAAGCCACTGTGGGCCTTTTTTCTTGTAAAATAAATGAGTTGCACCTCAGAAGACGAAACACAATGAATGCAATGCATTGGCTTTTGGAGGCATGAGACACTCTGTGGGATACTCAAGACAGATACTCAAGACAGTTCTGGAGATAATAATAATAATAATAATAATAATAATAATAATAATAATAATAATAATAATAAT
>CAIGQZ010032222.1:5779691-5793827 GCA_903798205.1 Danio tinwini | reverse complement strand
AACTTAGAGGTTTTTAGAATTGCGTACAAAGACAGTATGTCCAGCTATAGGAGGGCTCTTAAATCTGCCAGGGCTGAGCACCTTCGCAAACTGATTGAAAATAATCATAACAATCCTAGATTTTTATTTAGCACCATTGCTAAATTAACAAATAATCAGTCATCCTTGGAACAAAATGTCCCACCGCATATTAGTAGTAATGACTTCATGAATTTGTTTTTAGTGATAAAATAGAAGACTTTAGACAGAAAATAGAAGATGTTAAACTTTCTGCACCACCTTATACTCCAGATCCAGTAAACATTCCACTGAATCAAAATAACCTACAATGCTTCAAAATCATAGAACAGGAAGAGCTAGATAAAATTATAAATAGTTCCAAACCAGCTACATGTATGTTAGATCCAATTCCAACAAAATTACTGAAAGAATTGCTACCTGTTATAGGAGAACCTCTCCTTAACGTTATCAACTCTTCTTTAGCTTTAGGCCATGTTCCAAATCCTAACAAGCTAGCTGTTATTAAACCTATTATTAAGAAACCACAACTGGACCCCAGTAACTTAGCTAACTATAGGCCTATTTCAAATCTTCCGTTTATGTCTAAATTACTAGAAAAAGTTGTTTCTACCCAATTATGCTCCTTTCTGCAGATGAACAATATTTTGAAGTGTTTCAGTCAGGTTTCAGGCCTCATCACAGCACAGAAACCGCATTAGTGAAAATAACCAACGATTTACTCTTAGCTGCTGACCAAGGGTGCATCTCACTATTAGTTCTACTAGATCTTAGCGCCGCTTTTGACACCATTGATCACAATATTCTCATAGACCGCTTACATTCTACAGGTGTCCAAGAACAGGCTCTTCAATGGTTTAGGTCATACTTAGCTGATCGTTACCAGTTTGTGAATATTAATGGACAACTTTCACAAGTAAGGCTGGTAAAGTACGGGGTCCCTCAAGGATCAGTTTTAGGCCCTTTGCTGTTTACAATATACATGCTTCCTCTGGGAGACATTATTAGAAAACATGGGATCAGTTTTCACTGCTATGCAGATGATACTCAATTATACATTTCAACTAAACCGGATGAGATGTCTAAGCTAACTGAGTGTATTAAAGATGTTAAAGACTGGATGACCAACAATTTTCTTCTCTTAAACTCAGACAAAACAGAATTATTACTTATCGGGCCTAAATCCTGTACACAGCAGTTCTCACAACTCGACCTGCAATTAGAGGGATACAAAGTTAGAGTTAGCTCTACTATAAAAGATCTGGGTGTCATATTAGACAGCAATTTAACCTTTAAAAATCATATATCCCATGTCACAAAAACTGCCTTCTTTCATCTAAGAAATATTGCTAAATTGCGAAGTATGCTATCCATCTCAGATGCAGAAAAGCTAGTTCATGCTTTCACGACTTATAGGCTGGATTACTGTAATACTTTGTTTGCTGGTTGCCCAGCATCCTCTATTAACAAACTTCAGCTAGTACAAAATGCAGCTGCCAGAGTTCTTACCAGGTCTAGAAAATATGATCATATCACCCCAATTTTATCCTCCTTACACTGGCTGCCTGTTAAGTTTCGTATTGAATTTAAAATATTGCTTCTTACCTATAAAGCCTTAAATAATCTAGCTCCTGTTTATCTAACCAACCTCTTGTCTCGCTACAATCCAACCCGCTCTTTAAGATCTCAAAACTCAGGGCTTCTTGTAGTACCTAAAATAGCTAAATCGAGTAAAGGAGGTCGAGCCTTCTTATTTATGGCCCCTAAACTCTGGAATAGCCTTCCTAATAATGACCTATCTTTTTAGCAAAGCATACACTCAGTGCATTACATAGCGGTATGACGCATGATGTGCCCCACACACGATTTTGCTTCTTGTTTATATACACTATGAACAGCAGTTACGCTAATTATTCTCCTTATTCTGTATTTCCACCTGGGGGTACTCATCTCGAGACCTTCAGACTATGCAGTGCCACTGATGCGATCCAAGACCAGCGACGAGACGATCCCAAGGTTTCCGGACCAGGCGGTGGTCATGATGGAGAGCATGAGACTGATTCCTGTGATGCTCCAAGGACAGACGTGTCTTCGCTGAGGTCCAGCTACTGCGCCTAGACTGCAGCTCTGCACAAGAGGTTTGGCCATAGGAGAAATGGTCGTGCCCAACTGAGCCTGGTTTCTCTCGAGGTTTTTTAAATTCTTCACTTTCGCCAATTGGTGAAGTTTTTTCCTCGCCGCTGTCGCCACTGGCTTGCATGGTTCGGGATCTGTAGAGCTGCGCATCGATGGAATTGCTCCTCAGTGTTTGGACTCTCAGTAGTGATTATTAAACCACACTGACCGGAGCTAAACTAAACTGAACTTAAACTCTGAAAACTGAACTGACACTGTTTCAATTCACTATAAACCTCCATGTGAAGCTGCTTTGACACAATCTACATTGTATAAGCGCTATACAAATAAAGATGAATTGAATTGAATTGAACATACCGTGAAAATGTCCTTGCTCTGTTAAACATCATTTGGGAAATATTTAAAAAAGAAAACAAAATTTAAAAAATTCTAATAATTCTGGCTTCTTTAAATTTGAATTTTTAAAATAAATATTTGTCACATTTATTTCTTTATTCCAAGATTTTAGGAAATGTTTTTGGTTCATCAAAAAGTGTGGTGATGATGACTATCTGACAAGCTAATCCAGCTGAAAATAGTGCTTAAAATGTCACTAAAATGCAGTATTTTGATCTAATAATTTACTAGAAAATGAGGCAAATAACTGCAAAAAAGAACCACCTCTTTCAGCAGGCTGGCTACGGGCCTGTAGATGCATAGTGGATTTTTATTTATTTATTTTTTTAGTAAGAATGTGTCAATTAAAGAGATGAAAGAGTTTGATTTCGACAGGTGGTTTGTCAAGCCCACTCTCCTGTGTGAGGTACACTTAGTTTTGTGTTGTTGTGTGGTGAGGTAAGGTGTGTGGGGGGGCATCTGGTTTTGTTCACAGGGGTTTAGGGGATCGTGGAAGAAATGTTTTTTAGCCCCTGTTTACACTAATATGTTTTAGTTTTAAAATGCATACGTTTTGCTACGGTTACACCTTCCGTCCACACTACACCGGTGTTTTCGAGCCCTGAAAATGGAGCGTTTTGAAAATGCTGAAGAGGCCATTTTCATTTTAAAATGCTGCTGTTCGTGTTAGTGTGGATGGGGGGAAATGGAGACATCTTAAAACGGAGGTGTGGATGCAGACATTTGCCCTTCCTGATTGAGGCATTTTCTCAATATAAGTGCACAAAGTTCAGTTTTGCATCCTTTTCTTAAGTTGAGACTTCGCAAGCTTGATATGGAAAACAAACTACTGAGGACATATTTATATGACCGTCATATTCACTGTATGCATATTTCTTTAAAAAAAAACTGTTTTAATTAATCAATAATGGCCATTATAAAAGTGTAATGTACAATAAGTTTATACATTATAGGAAATAAAAGCAAGCAATCAGTCAAATGTGCAGAATCAGTGTACGTGGTTACATAAATTTTTATATTAGCTTATTTTTGCACTCAGCCAAAACACATTACCTGAGAACAAGTAATAGATTAAAAAGACCAAAGTCGGGGAACATTACGTTAGATATAGACGAGATGAATTAAATATCACGTTTGACAACTATAGTGAGATGAGATCCAGCAGTATATGCTTGATGTCCTGTCTGACGTGTGCTGCTCTCACCTGGGGAGGTGTGCTCAAAGCACCTGCTGACTGCCTGGAGCTCAGACATGCGCATACGCTGCAGCGCAAGCCAGAGTGTGTGTGTGGTCACGTGATATGCATATTCAGCCGTATAGTGTGGATGGAGATCTTTTCAGAAGCGCTAGGTGAAACGCCAGTCTGGACGTGGATTGTGTTTCTACTAAAACGCCGTTTTTAAAACTAAAATGTATTAGTGTAAACGGGACCATGGTTGTCTTAAAAGGAAGTGTGTATCATTTATTTGGGAGCTTAACCTGAAAAAACAATTTTTGTCAGAGTCTTAAGTTTACATGAAGGCTGATGGAGTAACAAAGAACAACTTTACTCACACAAGACCAACAATTTAGACAGTAGGCTTTTTAAGTACATTTAAAGTATTTCAAAGCCTATTGTAAGTGTTTTGCAATCACCTAATGAACAAAACCAGGACCAGTTCACTTCTCTAACCCACCAAACCACACGACAACCTCAAAAGATGGTGACCACAGGTGAGTGGGCTTGACAAACCACCTGTAAAAACTCACTCTTTCTTCTCTCTGACACTTTAACAGACACTTGCACCATATTTGCACCAGACACTATTTTAAAATCACTCCATATTTTTATGAAGTGAGCTTCACAAAGGAAACACTCTTCTCTCTCTAAAAATAAAAACATTCGTGCCTCCTTTATTGCTTAATTCTCTGAGCACTAACAGTTCTTTTGTATAATGAGCACTTCTTGTGTGTATTGTATCTTCTTGTTGAATTGCTGAATGCCTCCTCAGTTGTAAGTTGCTTTGGACAAAAGCGTCTGCTAAATGACTAAATGTAAGATAAACTGAATGTTCAGATTCGTGTGCTGAAACAGAATGCAAACGTGTATTTATGCCTATTTAAACATAACATCTTTAAATGTGCTTAATGTCCTCAGTCATCTCTGAAATATGGTGAAAACTGTTTGTTTTTTTGACAGTAAATCCACACGAGGGTCTGAAAACGTGAAATGACAGTGAAATGACAAACGCCTGTAAGTGTCTTTCTCTGTCATATTCCCAGCAGGACAGTGTCGTGTGTTCAAAGGTTCAATTATGTTGTCTTCCTCCATTAAATACAGCATGGAAGGGGTTTGTCACGACGCGGCAGGTCCTCTTTGTTCCTGAGTTAATCTTGCCCCGTGATGAAGACCACCCGCTGAGTCCAGCAGAAATCAGCGTCACTCACATCCCACCGGCTTTAAGATTGATGTTATGATGGAAAATGCACATTTGTGAGGTAAAGACGTGTCGCTATTTAATTATTCATGCATTTTCATTTCAAAACCAGCAAATTGTCAGTAAAGACTGTGACGTTTAATGGAGTTTCTGTTGGTTTTATTCAGCAAGGAGGTGTTAAAATCGATCAAAAGTGTCATTAAATGCATTTCAAGAGTTCGCACTTAGATATTGTTTGACAAGTGTTAGCTGGTTTGGCATGCTGTCCCGGGAGAGAACCCTGAGCTCGGAGATAGTTGAGCCCAGGGCTCCCGCCTGGTCGATAGAGCGTATCAAAGGGAGTACGAGGTCAGGTGGTTCTCGAGAGCTCCCCGTGATAAAAGAAGGAAAGAGGAGGCGAAGGGGTGGATGGGGGGTTTCTTCGGAACGAAGATAAGTGAGTGTTTTTTTGTAGGCTACTTATAGTGGGTTTGGATCGATCTCAATGGTTAGCTAATGATTGAGAATGAGAGATCAGCCATGGTCAATAATATCAAGTGTTCCTCTCGAAATTTGTTTGTGAAACTTCACTTAGAATATTTAAAAAGAATCACAAAAAAGATTATGCGGTGGCACGGTGGCTCAGTGATTAGCATTGTCACCTCATTGCAAGAAAGTCACTTGTTTGAGTCGCTGCTGGGCCAGTTGCAGACCCAGCGCCAGGTTGTCGTAACTGAGGGGGCATTTTAATCCCATAGTGGGGCACTAGACCTGGTGACTCATGTTCCTTTCATTTAGGCTATTTATTCACTTATTATTATTACTTTGCATTACTGCCTAAGTTACTGAGTTAAGGCAGTAATATACTTTATATAGTAATAATAATATGCACAGTTTCGCTATTACTGATTTCATCAATGAATGCAACGATACCGTTTACATAAATGCAGACGGATCATGACTTTAGCTCCAAACGAGTGGTTTAATTTATTTTTTATTCTCCTTATTTCTTTCCGTTTTATTTTAAAATATATAAATGTTTAAAGTTTTAGGTAAAGATGTCCAACTAAACCCAAACATGCAAATTAACCTACGCTTAGACGGTTATTCGTATAACCGGTAAATAAATATAGCGAAATCAGCATAACCGATGTGTCACGCTTCACGTAACCTTATCAACCAATCATTTATAAGTGTTAAGGCTCGTACACACTAGGGCGCTTTTTTTGCGTTAATCGTCAGCGTTTTTCGAGACGGTTTTCCGAATTCAAACCCAAGAGATTTTCACAGGCGTCGAGCAGAAGAGTATGCAAAATCACTCCTTGACGTTAGATGGCGCTACACAACTTTAAGCTTCTGACACCCGCTTGTAACACAGAATTAAAGTTACTGGCGATTCGAACAAGCATGGATGTTTCAAGTAGCAGCTTCAGCTTTAGCGATGAAGAAAATATTATTGTTCACCAGTGCAATAAGCAGCTCCACATTCATATCGCCTCTGGGCATCTTCTTCAATGTGCGCTCGTATTCAAAGTTTTGCGATTGAGCGCCTCCAAGTGATTACTGTAACTTCAGCAGTGTGCATGTGAACAAAAGTGCCAATCTGATTGGTGGAGAAGGTTTTGACACGGTGCGTCAAAACAAAAAACGAGCATGAGTCGTTTCTTGAAAAGTGACGTTTTTACGCCTGCCGTTTTGCTCGTTGGTGTGCACCATCACATTGACGCCCTTTATTTAGTCACAAGGCATTAAACGTCAATGGAAAACGAGGGCAAAAAGCATCCCGGTGTGCACGGGCCTATAGGAAAAAGTAAATGTTACAATATAATGTCATAAAAAAAATAGTAGCTAAATGTGTTACTTAGTTACAATTTAAGCCATAGTGTAGCCAGAAATACAGAGAGTCTGTCTATCTACCTCAAAAAAAAAAAAAAAAAAAAATTCACAGTTATTACAGTGGCATGTATAACACGCAACTCAATAGGCTATATTACTTTTATTATCATTTTAAAGGTAAAAGTAAAGCTTTATTAGGTTATAGGATATCATAAGTGTTTTTTCCCTTGAAATTGTCTGGTTGGCATTTGGCTATTAGGCCTACTTGTCATTTTATTTATTTAGCCTATTTTAATAACTTGTTTTCAGGTTCCATTTTCATATTTAGGGCCATGAGATTAAAATCTAAATAAAATCAACATGCTAACTGTATTTTAGCCGTTAAATATATATTATAGACAGTATATTTTCTGCTGTTTAATTTTGCATGAGCAAATAGCAGTATAGCCTAAATTACATATTTTTTAAAGATTATCATTCTACCTACCTGCAGCGCATGTGAGAGATTGAGCCGCAGCAAATCCACTTAGGCTACTCACGCACTATATAGGCCTACCTATTTCATTTATAACACTGTAAACTTTGCAGGCCGATCATCTTTAAAGGCATTTTTAAGTGTCCTAACTTGAGTCTGCTGCTGCATAAAGGGATGTTTCTTTTCACAACTGTAAAAGTGTGCTTTAGTGATGTCAAAATAAAAGCAAACATTCAAAAGGTTCTGCGTTTTATCAATTTTATAGCTTAATTATAATAATATTATTAATAATGAATATAATAAATTATAATATTTACTGACTACTGTGGGACTGAGCAGTGTCCAACTATATATTTTATTAGGCTACTCTAATATGAATTCCTAACTGAAAAACTAACGTGAAAATGACAGGCAGTTGCCACTCTGCTAAAACTAATTTAACGGCAAATTTCTTCTGCGTTTTTTCTATTTAGAAATCAAGAGAGTTGTATTTAAAGAATTAACCAAACCATGAAATGAATTAGGCTGCTCGCCTTCACGTCATCCACTACTCCAGTTTTTTCCTGTGTAAGTTTATAGTGCACCTCCACCCCTGCCTACCCTGACCTGACACGGTGACCTGATCTCTGAGCTATTGCTTTAATTTCACAATTTTCATATTATAAAATATCTAAATGTGTGTTCTGAAGGTTGGAATGACGGGAGTGTTAGTAATTAATGACAGAAAGAATTTTCACTTTTGAGTGAACTTATCCTTTATGAAAATTAAGGGGGCACAAATTATTTCTGAGGGGGCAATGCCCCCTTTTGGCCTACCGTAACGCTGGGCCTGGCCAGTTGACATTTCTGTGTGGAGTTTGTGTTCTCGTGGGTTTCCTCCAAGTGCTCCAGTTTTCCCCACAGTCCAAGGACATGAATTATAAAGGCTGATTAATAGTTCTGCATCAAACGCGGACGTATATGCTCCGGTGCAGCCTTTGCATGGTCGCATATCTATTGCTGTGGCTGGTGCCAACGCTGACAAGCACCTCTCCAAAATTGTAACTACACGTCGCGATGACGTGTAGCACAAGCTCTGTGATTGGTTGGCTTGGTAGCACTTACAAGTGTGGCCAGGGCAAAGAGCCGTACAAACCTGTTACAGCTAGTTATTAGTGTAGAGTCCCGTAAAGGAGCTTCAGATGGAAACTTTTGTTCTGTGCTTACCTTATGATTAAAGTCCGCCGGCTCCAGCCTCTGAATGAGCAAGTTTGAGTTACTTGTATATTAAGGTAGCGTTCAGAAAAAAAAAACACTAGCGAAGAAACTAGACAGAGAGGAACATAACCTGTTGTTGGTTTAATCCAGCAAAAACTCATTTGTGTTTCAGAAGTGTTATTGCAGAGCAACACAAACAGCATGCAAAAGTATAAATGCAAGGCAGGCACCGTGGTTTATGTCGATCACTCGATGCAGAAGTATAAACTAGCCTTTAATTGCATACAAGTCAATGCAAACATGAGAACAGAGGCAGATTATCGTAACGCGGTGCGAATGACATGGAATACGCAATGGTTTGGTGTGAACCCAGCCGTGTTGGCCAGTCAGAAAGGAGAAAACAGCGCACATGTTGATTTCACAAGGAAAAAGATCCAGTTGTAGTGTCCACATGACCACACTGTCGAAGTTTTAGAAAATCTTCACCCTGGCCTGATTTTTTCAGTCATCTAATACTACCCGCTTCGAATGTTATCATTCGATTGAATGGGCATTATCAGTGCTTATCAGCTAATAGATATGGGCCAGTAGGGGCCTTCTGTACCTACTGATAGGCTCAGAAGGCTGTACCACATGGCTGTTCCATCATCCATCCACATGATTAATCAGCTATACTAATAGAGAAGACTCCAGATCCAGAGTTTTTACATTATTGTGACGGTTGGGGTAAGGGTAGACGTTAATAAAATACAAATAATTGGAAATTTAATAAATAATATAAACAATTGTTGTTAATTCCGGCTGGAGCTGTATGTGATCTGTAGCTGATTAATAATGTAAATGGATGATAACAACCTTCTGAGCCTACTAGTATAAACCAGCCTTAAGTCAAAATTGGCTATAGTATGAGTGTGTGTGTATGGGTGTTTCTGAATACTGGGTTGTGGCTGGAAGGACATCCGCTGCGTAAACCATATGCTGGATTAGTTGGCAGTTCAGTCTTCTGTGGCAACCTCTGAAATGCAGACTAAGCCAAAGGAAAATGAATGAATTGTTTTATGTACAATCAACTTAAATGTGTAAAAACCAGTTAAGTTTGTGTTGGGACAACATGAAGGATTTGTGTGGAACCTTGATTTTTTTTTACAGTGTAACCTATATCTACGTATAAGTTCACTTCAGATCCACAAAACATTTAAAACACTTTTTCATGCATGCCAGTAGATGGCAATGTCACTTTGTAAAGAACACAAGGAGTTTGAAAAAGTTGTCATTCTGCATTGTGGGAAAACTTTTCAGGCACTAAAACAGGGTTGTTGCTAGATCAGATTAATTATTTATATTATTTAGTACATTTCCCATTTATTGTGTTTTATTAACGTCTACCCCCACCCCAACCCTAAACCCAACCATCACAGTACTGTAAAAGCAGTAGTTGTACAGAGTATTATTTATGTTATCTATTAAATTACTGAATAAATTGTATATTTTAACACCCACCCCAACCCTAAACCCAACCGTCACAGTTAGTGGTGTAACGGATCACAAATCTGCAGTTCGGATCCCACTACGGATTTTTTGTCACGGATCGGACCATTTTTTGGATAAGCAAAAAAGTGAGACAAATGTCATTTTCTTTCCATTTATATAAAAATATTACAGCAAAAAACATTGCTTTTAACAAACAGAACTTAGAACCTGTAATGTTAATAATAATAACAATCAAGAAAGAACCAACTGAAAAAAGAAAAGTATTTAATATGAAATATGATCTACTGTTGCTGATAATGCTGAATATAGAAATCTAACATCTTGTACAACAGATCATATTTAATGATCTTCAATTAATGATTGAACAATTCACACATAAAACTTCATGTTTTATTATACTGTAGGTGTATTATTTTTGAAAACCTATTCAGTCACATAATTTAATGATTGTTTGTCGCCATCTGTTGGTTACACAATGTAATTGCTTTCACCAACGTCAAAAATTCACCAGCGTCATGTTTCATTAAGCGGTGATTTTACTCTTTACCATAAACATCAGTGTTCATATCTGAGCTATAAACTGTTCTCCCAGCACTTCTGTGTTATTTAATTGTTTATAACTCACAGAAAAAGTGTAAAAACTGAATCTCTCTCGATGCAGATTTGAATGCAGCGCTTTGAAGGATTGATAAACATTTGCAAATCATTATTATTTATCGTTCATGTTGCGCAGGTTTGAAATGAGATCACGATCTTTTACTGTTTAATTGTGCAGCTTTACACTGAATGCATTAATGCAGGCTAAACAAGCAGTGACAAAAAACACATTAAATTAATAGCCTAAGAAAGCATTTAAGTGGGTCCCATTAAAACTTTTCCTATCATCATTATATCTTACAGGGAGGCCAAAATGCTTTCATGCACGTGATTTTACCCTAAAACAGCAAAGAACAACTGCTTAAAACACATGAAAGTCATCATTCTTTCTGTTTTTAAACAATATTATATTCCATTTGAAACGTGTTTTTGCTTCTATTTTCTGCTCATCTGCTGTACACGTGGAGGATCAGGTTCAATTGATGTGCGAAAGGGATTATGGGATTGTTCACTGCAGCAGCGGCACAGATCAATGCTGCTGTCTGAGAGACTTCAGTGTCATTTCTGCTGATTTTGTCCCTCTGGATTCCTTCACACAGGCAGAATCATTGGTGTGTTGGTCAGCGGATATCAGCTCTGCATGAAGATAATGAGGTGAGCTGACTTACAGTTGACGTCAAAATTAATAGCCTGTGATTTTTTTTTTAATATTTCATACGTATATACACAGAGCAGGAATTTTTCACAGTATTTCCTATACTATTTTTATCTTCTGGAGAAAGTCTTATTTGTTTTATTTCAGCTAAAATAAAAGCAGTTTAATTTTTTTTAAAACATTTTAAGGTCAAGGATTAAAAGCCTGGTTTATACTTGACGCGTCCGCTAGTTTTCTTGAGTGTGCGTGGTGACGTCATCGCTGTGTTTGCAGAGGTTCGCTTTGGGTGTGCGTGACATGATTTTCGGCTGGCGGAGTGCACTTTTTTTTTTTGGAGACTCAAGTGAACAGTGCGCACATGCTGCGTTTGATTTGAGTTGAATATGAAACATTTTAAAGAGAATTTGTCTGAAACAGGTACAGACATCTTTATGATCCGTCCATGTGTGATCATAGAGTTAACCAGATGACCAATAATTCTTGGCTAGAAATTGCAACAGTAGTGGAAAAGGAGGACTGTGTTTGTAAACGTTTAAAAAAAACTTGAGGAATAAGTTTGTTAAAACCAAAAAGAGAGATCATGGCAAAAGTGGAGACCCAGGTGGTTTTAATACACAATTCCAGAATATGTTTTTCCACCATTCATAGGTTTTACACTGATGTATATATTACAATTTTGAATTTAAAACAATTGAATAGTTACAAAACTAAAATGAAGTCACAAATTATTACTTTGATAACTGGAAAAGAATATTTGAACCTATCGCAGGGTTAATAAACATTTTTACTATTAAAATACCATGACTTTACCATGATTACTTGAAGACTTTCAAGTAAATTTTCATGACCTAATGTTTCATGCAATGTCAACATATTCGTGGTAAAAGAAAATCAATGCATGTTCAAATTTATTACAGCTTATCATAAAACACACAACAATATTTAGTTTCAATTTATATTTATATCTATGTAAAATTGATTTAGATAACGCTTAATAATGTGAGCGTATGTGATTGGCCATGGACAGAAAAGAAGTAAATGACCTATATTCAAGTAAACAGATATAAATTTTCCATGACTTTTCCAAAACTTTGTGAATTTGTCTCTGTTTTTCAAGACTTTTCCAGGCCTGGCAAATGCCATGTCAAAATTTGATGACTTTTCCAGGTTTTCGATGACCGTATGAACCCTCTATTGGTTTACAATATACTGATGCCCTGTTTTTCTAAGCTTTATTGGTGATAATGGTCAGGAATGTTGGACCATTATTGCCCTTTTAGCATATAAATAGAGGACAGAAACTAGTGAATTGTGGAGTGATTGTGGAGTGGGCTAAATAAAAAAAAATGTCTATATATATATATATACATACATACATACAGGGCTTGACATTAACTTTTTTGATCACCAGCCACTGTGGCTAGTAGTTTTCCACCGTTACTAGCCACTACTCAACATTTTCACTAGCCACAATTTGGTTGTTGGGAAAATATATTTTATTTGCATAAATTTGACTTTGGCATGGGTTGCGGCATGCTAAAATTACTTTATTTAGATTTTGTGTTTTTTTCACTTGCCTCCTTGTTCATTTAACAGTTTTTTTGTTCATGGGCTTACTCAATGAGCATGAGCAAATGGGTTATGCTTTCATAAAAAAGTGTTGCATTGCAATTAGTTTTGTTTCACAGGACTTTTCAGGGCTCAACAGAATAAGGATTTACCTTTTTTTTTTCCTCTGGCCACACCAAAGTAATTATTTCCTTGCAACAAATTTTAAATAATGTGTCAGAACAAGCAAAATACTGCTGTATACGACACTTTTTATTCAACAAAACAGCTGGCAATTAAAAAATAAATATATTCTCACGCATCTATTCACAGTGGTCTGTTCTGGCTCAAGATCCTAGATCACCAGTTCACTATGCATACAACAACATATTAAAGCAATGTTTTTGTAAAGGATGATTATTAAACTATATTAACAAAAATAACAGCAAGCAAAAGAAAGCGGGTAAAAAACATTCTGTACGCGATAATGGAAAGGATGATGCCGCACATACGGTTAACGTTAGGCCAATTAATAATCTGTTTAAAGAATGGTTAAAGCGAAAGCGAGAACAACTGCTGCTGCTTACAAAGAATCTCGAGCCCTTGAAGGACTGTGGGTGCACGAGCATCGCACTAGTTTTGTTTCCAGGCACGGTTGCTTCGAGTGAGGAAACAGCACAGGAGCTTTTAAACACTCGCGTGCATCAAATCATCTGTGCGCATGACTCTAAAGCCCTCGTCAGTGAGTGAGGAAAGCCAGTCTCACCGTGCGCGTAATCCTCTCATTCGTTATTCACCTGCTTTCTTTTGCTCGCTCGAAAAGCTCTTTTAGTCAGTCATGCTGCTTCTCGATTCTAAGATTACATTTGTACCCATTTAGACAAACGGTCATAAAAAATATATATAAATGTTTTTTATTCTTGCCATAATAAAGAAATATATTTGTAGCGCAACCCATGTTCTCTTGTCATTCACATTTTAATAAACTATAATAGATAGAACTTTCGAGATATGAACAAAAGCAAGTGAAGCAAAAAAAAAAGTTTGATTTAAAAAATAACTTGAATGGTTATAAAAAATCATTATAATCAATAAAATAAATTATAAAAATAATACAAATAAATTGTTTAAAAATCTTCAATAATATTAATGATATGACGTAGTTCCGGAAACGTTCTACTTCTCTGTTTATCCATCTGACGTAACGGTGGGTTCCTCCTGTCAGTAAACAGCCATCAACACCTCCAGCTATCTCCTTCTCCACCCCGGCACTTCAGATCAGTGAGGATAATGTGCGTCAGATCTTCAGTAAACAGAGGAGACAAAAAGCACCAGGTCCAGATAGTGTTTCACCAGCCTGTCTGAAAACTTGTGCGGACCAACTGGCTCCC